>JAKCPI010010112.1:0-34436 GCA_023213315.1 Euborellia annulipes
CCATGTAACGCTTACTAAAAAATTAATTAAAAACAAGATGCTCAAATATAGATAATATAAAGGAAGAAAAATAAATAAATATAATGCCAGAGCAAAGGCGCGCCGAAACGTGTAATTTTTCTAATTAAGTTTGTCATTCTTAATTAATATCACACAAATGTGATATCCGTAAATAAAGGCTGGATCTTTTAATTGTCCCTGTTGCAAATTAATGATTTGGAATGGATTGTAATCCGCTCCAGCCGTTGGGAATCCCTCTAAAGGAAAGCCTTGTGCTAATCAATAACGATGGAGAAATAATGAATGATTTAAATTCTAATTAATAAGTTTCCTCTGTTAATTTTCGGAAGCCATATTATTGTCGGCTTAGTTATTATCCATTTCGTTTTAATTTATTCCTTAATCGAAATTATTAATTTTAATTTTTAATTTCTCCTTTTGATGTTTTAATTGTCAGATTTTATTAAACTTACGAAAAATTTTAGACGAAATTTTATTTGTCCATCATCAGTCCTTAGGGGCTTATAGTCCGTTCATATATATCCCTTATTTTTAAAAAGGGCAGGGGTTTGGGACCGAAAGACTCCCCCAATACCCACCATTTTTCCCAAGGAAGGGGTTGGGGATTTTTAAATCTGGTGTGACTGGCGCACAGCACACAACTTTGTCTTACCTTCGGTAATCGAAAGTTGTGTACTGTGCTTGTCTCACCAGATTTTTTGTGTCGACATGTATTTAGTTTCCGACAGTAGGGTACATTCGATTTTCAAGATGTAAAATTTATACATGTGAAAAATATTTATATTTTGATACCATGGCAACCATTTCTCCTATCTTTCCTATGAAGTACAAGAGAGTAAAGTGGTGCTTCAAAAGATTTCGATGGGCAAAATGAGAATATACATTTTAAAGAGCATCTAAAAAATAATTGATTTTTGAATTTTAATCAAAATCGTTAGAGCAAATTTTGAGAAAATCAGAAAAAAACTGAAAAACTACATCAGTAAAGTACTAGTACTTTTTGGTCGATTTTGAAGGGGGGGAAAAAAAAATTTCCTGCTCTTATAAATGCTTACAAATTGAATACATAAACACTAAGAAAGATTTAGATTTATTTACTATTGATACAAAATGTCACAAAAGTTATTGTTTTAAAATCTGGTACGACAAGCACAGAACGACTACTTTCAAATCTCGACCCTGTTCTGTGACTTGAATACACCAGACTTTCCTCTCTATATCTATTATATCATAGAGGTGAAACAAAATTTATAAAGAAATGATGTTATTTTCTTAACTCATTTAAATGCAATTTTTTCCATCTTTTCATTAATAACCTATATTTAAACTCTAACAACTGAGAATTTTAGATCTCTTCTAAATTATTAAGTATTTATATAATGTAATTTCCTTATAGCCAATAAGCCCTGGACCGAGGCACTTAAGTTGAAGTTGTCAACTCTTATGATATAGATCAGAGGTTTTCTTACCTTCTTAAAAATTTATTTCAATTGAATTGGCTATTAATAAATTGAATAAATAAATAGCCCTACAGTAGATGCCGTTGGAGACTTTAAACAAAAGAAAATTTGACATCCCTTACTAATGGCGATTTTTATATTTAAAATTCCATACTTTTCGTTGAGAATAAAATTATTATTAAATTAATAAATAAAAAAAAAAAATCAAATTGAAAAATAAACAGTTTCTGTTTTAGTCAAAAACCAACTCTTTGATTTGGTTAAAAAAATGATTATTTCCAAAAACAAAATCAATCAAACAAAAGGAAAAACAAATAGAGAAGCCAGTATATAAATACAATTGGAAAATTCAGATCAAATGGAAAAATATAACAAAACTAGTAAATTTACTCAACGCTCGTGGATTTGTACTTTTATTATTTAAAAAGCAAAGAAATAACGAATTTCGCCTGCAGGGCTAATATGTCCCCCTCCCCCGCCCATCGTTGTTGCATACGCACCTCTGGTTTACCCCAGGGGGTGGGATATTTTTATTCGTTTATTTAACCCCAGCCGAAAATAATGTAAAATTTTATCATTAAATTCTACGTTCTATTGTTGTTATGTTGTTTATTTTTTTAGACAAACTCTCTGTGTTGACATAATTGAACAACAGTTGGATAAAAAAAAATAAAATATACAAAAGTTTATTTTATTTTTCATTTAATAAAGTTCTTTTATATCTACAAATAATATTATGTGAAAAGCATTTAGGCAAGAGAAAATAAAAATGCATTTTAGAAATTTTTGTGGGAATGAAGTAGTCAATGGACCAACTCTTAAGGCCGGTTGCTTCTAAATTTAAGAATTTTTTTCGGCAACGGAGGCCATTTAGACCCCATCTCTATTTATTTCCATTTAATGGTAGCCAATTAAATTGAAATAAATTGCCGCAGGAGACGGGATGCGAACCCTCTTGGTACAGAAGGCCAGCACGCTAACCCCTACGCCAAGGCCCGAGGGCAAAATTATTAATTAAAACTAATTTTTTAACAAAAATTTAAAAATTTCTAAAAAATAAATAAACAATGCTTTGATTTCTAATTTCATCCCTTATACCGAACTTAGGGTCCTAGTTAAATAATTTCTATTTGGGCTCTTATTTAATCAAGTGATTAAGCTTAACTAAATGTGAAAAGACTCGAAAGTCATAGTCAACTAGCTTATCTGAGGGATAGCAAGTTAATTAGTAGGGAAGCCACGGCCATTAGTAGGCCTATATACGTATTTATTTGATAAAGAATTATTTTATTCTAAAATTTCCACACCACAACACTACACGATATCAAATTTTGAACTAGTATAGTATTTTTGAAATTTTAATTTCTTCGAAATTCAAATATAGTGCTCTCTTTTAATTCCAATACCTTTGAAACCTACGTCCTTTTAATCGCGAAATTGGGAAATTAACAAATACCAATAATTGTTGAGTGGCATTTTTGCAAATTAAAAAGTAACATCTTAGCAATGTACTTCATTTTATTTTTATATAAAAGAGTTAATAATTACGAATAAGTTGATTTTGTTTTCCTCATTGAAAAAAAAAACTAAAAAATAAAAAAAACAATAAATCAGTAATGTGGTAGTAATGTGGTCACTGAGCTATGTAGAAATATCTGTTAAAATTTTGTAACGTCTCCACATTAGTATATTTTTTCATTATTTACAGAAATTAATGTTTGTTTGCCTGGGAGATAGGCAACACACTTGACGAAATCACTAATTGGACGCTCTCGGGCCTTGGTGTAGATGTTAACGTGCTGGCCACACATATATACACACAGTCTTCTCGGCAACCTAGGCCATTTAAGACTTTAACGGTATTCGTATATATATAGGGGTCCAGACATTCTTATTTAATACATGTGGTATCCCAATGGCTTAAATAAAATCATCGGACTGCCTGGGGTCCGAACCCGAGACCCTTGGTATAGAAGGCAAGCACGTTATCAACTACACCAAGCCCGAGGACCATTCAAAATTTGAATATATCGGTTATTCGTCGTCTAACAACCAAACAAGTTCTAAATTCTTTAACCAATTGTTTTTTTTTTTTTTTTGTTTCACTCCATTTTTCAAGGGTATAATTACAAGGTTTTTAATTAAATATTAATTAAAAAGCAGATATTTTGAAATTATTAATTACTGTTGAAATTTTATTAGGTTAAGGCTAATAAATATTATACAGGCGAAGAATTGCCTAAGAGGATATTATTGTTTATTAGAAAATTCTTATTTAGAAAGCAGAAAAATATGAAAATTTTTTAAAAGATTTAAGAGTGATGATTGAAGTAGGTAGAGAGCAAATAATTTTCATCGACGTTTCGGAAACGCATCCTCATGATGATTTTTCATTTTGAAAGAATAAGTTACCATAAATTACAAAAAAAAAAATCAAAGGTATATCGGATTTAAATAAACAAAAGTGGGTGTAATTAATTCTAAAACGCACAGCAAGCACATCATTTGAAAAAAATATATTTTTTTTCTTGAATGCAAATTAAGGACATAAGGCCGGGGGATCAAGAGGTCTGGGAATTTTTATGCAAATTTCATCTCTTGTGGCTATTTAAAAAAAAAATATCCACCTGCGTGTATTAAATTCTTGAGTATAAATCGTAGAGAGCGAGGGGGGTTGGTTGGTTTGTGCCTTAGCCACTGATTTAAATTCATCACTGATTTTGTTTCGAATAACGTTTAGTCTTCTATTTTGTTTTTATTATTTTTTTTTTTCCCTGGACAAAAGATGTGATCGCTTGACCCAAGCTACGTTCATCATAAATATGGAAGGAAAATTTAAAAAAAAATCTCCCTGGATGCTTGGGAGACCCTCCTTTTTGTTTTGACTTGATGAATATTCATCCGACGACCTTCGAAGGCCATTTTATTTGGTACAGATCTCCTCTCTCTCTCCCTTTGAGTCAGCTAGCTTACGAAGTAGAAAAAAAAAATTGAAATGTCGAACCCTCACAATTATTTACCCCCCCCCCCCTCTCGCTGTGATCACAAGTTGACTTCGTTAAGCAAACGACAAACGAACCGATATCAGAATCCAATAAGATTTATTAGACTTTTAATTCTTTTTTTTTTTTTTTTTTTTTTACATCGGGATGCTGAATTAAAGCAGTCGGAAGCCTAAATGGTTAGAGTTAGTTTTTCGAATTTCTTTAAATGCCAAAATTTTTAAATTTTTTGCTACCAATTAATTTAGAAAACAAGGTGCGCGTCTCGGGGTGCTAATTTTGGGACTTTCCAGCGGCCACAATTTTGAAGCTATCGACCTCAAATTTTTTTTAAATTAAAGCTATTTAAAATATCTACAAATAATAGAAGCCCTTTTTTGATTTTCGAAAAAAAAAAAAAATTTTTTTAGATTAATCGCATTAAATAAAAGATATTTTAAAAAAAGGAGCTCTATAAGTTGTAGATAATTAAATTAGTAATCATTGTGTTAAAGAATAATTAATTTTTTGCCTTTAATTAATTAGCTGGAAGGTCTAGAATGAAATGCAATTTGTCCCTTGTATTCCTATGGGGAACACTAACGCCATCTCTTGCCGCCTCGAGTCAATCGTGTTTTAACGGTTTTTCGAGACGCGCACCTTAAATAGTCAGATGTGCCGAAAAAGATATCTCAAATTGTGTGCTGGGCGACCATTCACACCAGATTTTTTACTTTCTTTTATCCCAAATTTTTCTCATACTCTGTGTAGTTGGCAAACTATTTTCTAACTTTACGACTGTAATCGAGAATGAAAATTTTTTTTTTTTTAAATGAGTGGTTCAAAGCAAAAGTGAACCAAGTCCAAAAGTAAACAATTTTTTTTATTTTTCACATTTTAGATAGTAAATGTTGGTAGATATTCGGTGTAATAATGAACCAGGTCCGAATTTCAATACTAATCCTCCAGAGTGCAGAAGTTCCTTAATGAAAAAAAAAATCTAAAAATCCAAAAAATCTGGATATAAAATGTGTACTTAAATAAAGTATAATTTATGTTCTTAATGATTGCTGAAATGTAAAATAAATAATTGTATATTTTAAGAGGAATTAAATATAAGCCTTTAACTTTGATTCATATTTTTTCCCAAAAGAGGAAAAAGTGGACTTGGTTCACTTTTGCTCTGAACCCCTCAAATGCACAGAAAATGTGTTTTGATTGTAGCCTAATAATCCTACATTTTTATCATTAAAATGTTATTAAAATTATATGTGGGATGCTTAATTTTAAGGGCTGTTAAATACAAAATATATTTAGGAAACCCTTCACCGTATTCTCGCTGGACCAACCAACTCCAGTAAATCCCCCTTTATTTATTTTTTTATTTTACATGAATTTTCCCTTACAGCAGGCAAATTTGTCAATTTTCTCTTTTTTTTCTAAATGATTTTCGACGCCCCTTTCTTTCGTCACCCTAAGAATTTGAGATTCCCTTTGAATCGTCTAAGGTCCATACAAAAAAGCATATCCATTACATACACAAAATATTATTTTGTATTAATTTTTAAAATTTTACATTAAAAATAAATTTTTTTGCGAAAAAAGGTATTTTTTAAATTCGGGGGGGGGGTAATTCCCCTTGTACCCCCTGTATCCGCCCTTGCCTGCATGATTAAGAACATTTATCGGATTTTGTAGATGGAGCAACGATAAGATCTTTCTTTTATTCTCTGTCCAAAATATCTTTTAATTCAAAGATAAGACTGACATCTTCGTATAAATTAATTTTTGTTGGACATTTGTTATATTTTTTTTAAAGTCTATAATAAAACTCCATGGAACTCTGGATTTTAGTATTGTTCTAAATTCTCGCCAAAGTTGTTTGTATGTCTACTTTTAGTAAACTTTCCCATCACCCTATAGATTAAAATTGAATAAATGCGCTGCACTTGATGATATGAACAAGAGCAATTAATTTTTAAAACCGATATAAAAATGATTATCTGATGCTATTCAGATGGGATCACGATCACAAGTCGACATGAGGGTCCATTGTCATGAGTGTTTACATTAATTATATAGGAATAAATGTTTGATTTGCTCATTTTTTTTATGAATCATGTCTAATTGTAGAATTATTAATTGTACTTTCCAATGGATGGATGGATGATGTTATTTTTTTAACAAATGATTTTTACTCTAATTTATGCAGTATTGGTCTCCAGCCTATTGTAACCGTATTAATTTGATTTTTATTCATTTCTAATTCCATATTTTACTCGGAGTCCAAAAGCCAAAATATGCATTTATATTTTTCCTATATGTTATGCTAAATGATTACTATTAATCTTTCAGGGTCCAGAAATTGACCGATAATACTTTATTTTTATATTTATTATGGATCAATTAATGGCTATCGTCTAATTAGTCATACATATGGGTCATTCCATGTCAAATCAACAAATTTTTTCCTGACCCCCGCGGATTTCGCTAAAAATTTCCTATCTTTTTCTACCCCTTAAAAGATATTTTTGAGAATTTTTTCAAATTTTTTTACCCAACTAAAAAAAGTTATGGATTTTTGAAAAAAAAACTGCTTTTTTTTCAAATAACTATAACTTTTTTAAAATTGATATTTCGGAACCCCGCGAGGCTATAAAAATTTTGTTTTTTAATGTAGTTTTCAGAAAAAAATAGAAAAATTATTTCAGAAGCCCGGATATATGAAATATTTCAGTTTTTTAAAAAAACCCTAATTTTAAATCGACCATTTTTTTTTTTTTTAACTCAAAAATAAACTTCAACGAATTCTACAATTATCCCCCTAATTTCAAGATGTCCGACGATTGCTTGTATTTTTTTTTGGTTATAAAAATTTTTTTTTTGAAATTTTGTTTATTTTTTACGTAACTTTTTATGAAATTTGTTCAGCTTTCTCGTGAAACTTTAGAAGTTGAAAAATGATATTTTATTCGAAAATTTTAAGTCATCATACTAAAAATTGTTTTTTTTTTGTCGGTAAAGTACGAGACTGAAAAAAAAAACAATTTTTAGTATGATGACTTAAAATTTTCGAATAAAATATCATTTTTCAACTTCTAAAGTTTCACGAGAAAGCTGAAAAAATTTCATAAAAAAGTTACGTAAAAAATAAATCAAATTTCAAGAAAAATTTTTTATAACAAAAAAAAAAATAGAAGCAATCGTCGGCACATCTTGAAATTAGGGGGGATAATTGTAGAATTAGTTAAAGTTTTTTTTGAGTTAAAAAAAATAAAAAAAAAAATGGTCGATTTAAAATTAGGGTTTTTTCAAAAAAAACTGATATATTTCATATATCCGGGCTTCTGAAATAATTTTTGTATTTTTTTCTGAAAACTACATTAAAAAACAAAATTTTTATAGCCTCGCGGGGTTCCGAAATATCAATTTTAAAAAAAGTTATAGTTATTTGAAAAAAAAGCAGTTTTTTTTTTCAAAAATCCTTAACACTTTTTTAGTTGGGTAAAAAAATTTGAAAAAATTCTCAAAAAATATCTTTTAAGGGGTAGAAAAAAGATAGGAAATTTTTAGCGAAATCCGCGGGGGTCAGGAAAAAAATTTGTCGATTTGGCATGGAATGACCCATATACATACGCAAAAAATAATTATGAAAAATAATAAAAACAAATAATCGAATTGATTACAGATGCCCGTAAGGCAAATTAATTTCGACATCGAATTTTTGACATGCATTTTGGCTTAGGCCTATATATATTTATTCATCGTATTTGAAATTTGCTCGGCTGAGAGGAGAGCAGCCCAGCTGCATCTTTCAAGGCTCACAGTCAAGTCTGAAGTCCGGTGTCAGACGAATCGTCGGAAGTTCTAATTGAAATAATAGGAAATTGCTCGTTAGCCTCGCTGTTTACGACGTAATCATTTCCCTCCTCCACGGGGATCCTACAGGAAAGGAAAAAAAAAATTGATTTCCATTTCGCATTCAAACCATTCGTCTGAAATCATTTCAACTCTCTTATCGTTTTCAAGAATTAATTATTTTTTTTTTAATATTCATTTAGAATTTTTTAGATCAGATATTTGTGTTTTTTAAACTACTTACTGATAGCCTTTTGACTTTTATTTTTACCAAGGAAAGTTAAGAAATGTAATAGTGTGCTAGATATTTAACGAACTCTGTTCGTAATCTATAATTCTGTTTGTTCGTCGTAAAAAATCTGCGAATTTAAAAATTTTGTTGTGAGGTTCTTTAGAGCATAAAAAAGTTGTTATGTAAATGTGACTTTCGTTTTTCTATAAGCTATTTTATATGTAGAATAATTTTTAACTTCAAATATAGCCTACTGTATATGGAATTTTTACAAATTTTTTATTTAATAACTTGATATATTTATAACAATTGATAAAGCCCGCTGAAGGTGCCCCCTGGACCCTCTTGCTTCCCCTTCGGAGAGCAAATGCATCAAATTTATTCTTGCTCACTGTTTGGAAATTTTAAATTTCCCTCTCTGACTCAAAGTATTAAATTTCTCTCTCTGACTTAAAGTTTTGAATTTCTCTCTCTGACTTGAAGTTTTAAAGTTTAGATTTAGCGTCATGAGTATAAAAGTTTATAATAATATTCAAAATTAAATGTGGGGAACCCCACTTTACGAGCAAAATTCATTTCATTATCAAACACTCGTTATGCGAAACAATAACATTCTCCCCATAGAGCTGCCCCCCCATGGCACAGACTGAACATAAGCACAATCCGAGACATCCCTCCCATCGCCACTCGTTAGGCAAGTCCTTCTTTTACAAAGTGTTTTGCTCATTATGCGAATTACTCCTCTCTAGGCGACGTTCTACTGTATATCTTTACTAAAATTTGCTGAAAATAAAAGAAATATAAATTGAATTATTTTTACTAACTTGTAAGATTTAAACTCTCCACCGTAGAATCATTAAATTAAACACAAGATGATATGGATCAAGTTTTTATTGTGAAATATTACATTTTATATGTATTTTGACATTACAGATCTTCTTGAGTTGTGATTCTAATTCTGAATATGACAGTAAAACGAATGAAATGTATTAGGCCTATTTTTCAAATAAAAACTTGGAACATCTCACCTAGTGTATTATTTTGTTAGTTTTGTAACTAAATTTAAAGAAATAATTATCATTTGGAAACTTGCTAATCAAGCTCTTTATAAGAGATATAATATCGGCAAGTTTCAATCTTATAATTATTTAATTTTTTTTTTTATAAGTACCATCTATTGCAATAGTATTGAGAATAAAGCCCGGCAGTTAGGCAGCCCAAATGGCACACGTTAACTAATATATTAAAAAGATAAATTTTTATGGTAATAAAGGGCGATCGCCCTATTGTCTGCTTTGAAAAAGATATTTCTTAGACAGACCAGCTGCCATTTGGGCTGCCTAACTTCCGGGCTTTATTCTCAATACTATTGCAATAGATGGTACATGTATATTAAAATATCAAGAGTTCATTGTGGCATATGAGCCTCGTTTCCGTTTGTTTTTGATGATAAAATTTTATTAATACTCGGCAACTGGGAAGAATATCATCCATTGGCGTAGCTAGGGTAGGCGAAAGGAGTAGCGTTTTCATTTTAAGCCCTTGACACCTCTGATTTATTCGAATGAATTGTTCAAGATCACAGTTTATTTTCTCTAAATTGCGCAAGGAAGAATTTTATTTATTAAATAACCCTAATCTTCTCAAAATAATTTATTAATCTAAATCTATTCTACTAACATATGATTTGGCACACAGTTCAGACCAGAACCGGAAGACATGCACCATCATGATCAATTTGTAAATTTTAATTTATGTACTCTGTGATTTTTTCGAAATAGATAAAAAGAAAAATTACATACTGTACTTCTATTTACGAAAAAATTTCCTTCAAAGATAAGACTATTCTTATCAGAAAGACTATAAATTAAATAGCCTTTTAAAGATAATGAATTTTTTTTATTTATTAGGACATTCGCGTATGCATAAAACAGAACGAACATAAAATTAACAATTTTTTTTTAAAGAAGCAAGTATTTTGATTGAGCATGAAATCTCTTTTAATTTATGCCTAAACTTCCCCTATTATCTTCACTTCCATTTGTCTTCTTTTTTTTTTGTTTTTTGAAATCTCATTGCTGTTTTTATCGAAATTAATTGGAAAAATTTGAATATTATTCTTATAATTGAATAGTAGATCTCGTTCTTCTAGATAGAATGAGCCCCTTTGGAAACTCATTACATTCAAGTCTAACCTCAAACCGGATTAATTGATACATATTTATTTACATTTCGAGTGCACTATTGTCAATAAGTAATGGTTATAATTAAAGACCGAATTTTATAAGCATTCATTAGATATTAATTTTCTACACAAATTAGGCAAAACTAAGTGTAGTTGGGATTGTATTTTTTATGCTTTTTGAGTTTTTATGCTTTTTTCTTTGGTGCTTTTTTGTGATTATTTTACGCATATTTATAATTTTTAAAAATAATTCAAATTATTATTCAGCAAAAACCTTCATGTATTGCAAATCCTTCGAAAACTGATTAAATCCCACCTTCGGCGAGGCCCTCATGGACCCCCTATTCTGACCTGGGCAATTTTTTGAAATTTTATGCTTATTGAACAATTGTTTATTCAAGATTTTTATGCTTTTTTAAGCACTTTTTTTCTATATTTTTATGAATTTTTTTTGTCCAGGCTTTAGTTATAATATAGCTTCTGAGAACGGTGACGCTTATTTCTCAAAACGTTGTCTGGAGAATAACAAAAAATTTTAATCTATACCTGTAAATTAAATGCATATTTTAAAATAGTTAATAAAAAATATAATGAATTACTCTAAATTGAATATCTTATATTTATCAAAAAATGATAATATTTGATTACGTCACTTGTTCGTCTTGTCACAACTTATTTTCATACTAACTACTAGTATTAATTGAGTGTTGGAAATGAAATCATGCGAGTTACATAGATACAAATAGTGATTGTGTTGAACCGGAACAAATAGTGGGCCATAGTTGCAAGCTTATTATTATTTATTATATTATAATTTGGTAAATATTTAAAAAATTACTTATTTATCTTTATTGTCTCATTTTGTGAATTGAAAAAATAAGGAAAAAATTAAAAATTTTAGGAGAAATATTCTTTTGGAAGGGTTGTTGGTTGCCGAATCAAAAGGGGCTGTTGTTAACTAGCTCCTATCCTTGAATTTATTGATGCAAAAAAATTGTTGAGGAAAATATATTTACATGTTTACATAGATTGGTATCTACCTAATACATATAATCACGTACTACTACTTTAGATAATAAACTAATCGATTTCACAAATTTTCTTTTAATTATACGAAAAAGATAGTGCAGAAAAATAAAAGGATCTATAGGGTACATGGGCTCTTGTTAGAGTGGGGAATTTTGACGTCATAAAATTTATTTTTTTCTTTTTGTATAAGGTCTTTTTCGGTTGACCTCCTATTTATTTCGATTAGTAGCCAAGTGAAATATTTTTATTTATTATTCTTCTATATTTCATTGAGGTGCCCTTCACTAAGTTGGGAAAGAAAGTCTCTCTCATTTGAGGGTGGCAATGAGTGTATCAGGGCCGGATCTAGGGGGGGGGGCAGTGGGTGATATGAATTTTGTATAGAAAATTTTAAGGAGGGGGCGGCAAATTAAATTTTGCCCCTCCCCCTAAAAAAATCTCGTGGTTCCGGCCCTGGGGTGTATTAACCTTCTGGTGTGTGTGAGGATGGGAGTAGAAAAGATTATTTTGCTTTCTCTCCACCCCCAAGCAAAACCTGGAATCACGTCTCTTACGATTCACATCACAAAAATTTCCAAAAAAAAAGAAACTTGATTTTGAAAAAGTTATTGATTGATCTATTAGCAAACGAAAACTGATCAAAATTACAATTTGAAGTTTTTCGAATACTGATTGCATGGATCATCCCTGACCCATGATAGAAGTTGAATTCAAAAAGTTACCTTCTCAACCCTCTTCCTGTTTGAGCTGGCTACACCTCTGTAAAAAATATAAATATTTTCCTCTTTTAAATTTATTTTTTTTTGGGGGGGGGGGAGGGAGAGAGAGAGAGAAAGTATTGGATTCATGTCGAGATTTTGATGGAAATACATGTTTTGAGGTCCCCTGAGTCCCAAAAAAGTGGTCTGTCTCAGTGGCGTAGTGAGCTTAACTCGCGCCCGGGGCACAATACCTTTTTAGCGCCCCCCCCCCATTCGAAAACCATATAACATTATACAGGGGCGTATATAGAAATTTTTTGGGGGGCCCGAACTCAAAAGTTTTCTTGCCTGCGGAAAATTTTTTTCCCTGCTGTTAAAATCATTTTACCTTTTTTTTAGGGAGGCTAAATTTTGAGGAATTTTTCCCCCTTCCTGCGGAAAAATTTTATTTTTTTTGCGGAACCAAATTTTTCCGTCACGCGGAAAATTTTTTTAATTTTTTTCCCAGACATTAAAATTATTTTTTGTTTTGCGGACAATTTGGCGACCCTTTGTGAGTAGCGCCCGGGGCATGATGACCCCCCTTGCACCCCTCTCGCTACGCCACTGGTCTGTCTGTGTGGGTGTGTGTTTGTCTATGAACAAAATATCTCTAGAACAAAAGAACAAAAGAGCTAGGAGGATGAGATTTTATATTTAATTTAGCTACCCCTCTGGGACGTGATACAAAGCCAAAATCGGCCAAATTACTAGTACTGATGTAGGTACTTCTTTAGTTTTTGTAAAAATTCGGTCCAACGATTTTGATTAGAATTCATAACTCAATTATTTTTTAGATCGTGTTCAAAATGTATATTCTCATTTTGTCCTTGAAATTGTTTTAATAACAATTTACTCATGTGTTCTTGTGCTTCATGGGAAAGATAAGAGATATGGCTGCCAAAATATAAATATTTTACCATGTTCATTGGCGTAGCCAGAGGGGGGGCAGGGGGCGCGAATGCCCCCCCCCCCACTGGCTTGTCCTGAAAATTTTTTATCCATTAAAAACAAATAAATACTTTTCCAATTGAGAATTTTTTTTTAAATGAGCTTATATAAGGAAAATATTTAATTATAATTATATTTAATAAATAATTAATAATCTATGTATATTTTAATTGCAAACCCCCCCCTCTCGTCCTAACAAATGGTTGCCCCCCCTAACAAGATGTCTGGCTACGCCCATGCCCATGTTTGTAAATTTTACACCTTGAATTCAAATATATATGGCGGGCCTGGGGGCCTGGCAACCGAGAAGACCAACAGTCACCACGATCGTTGCGGTTAAGCAATTCCTAGTGCGGCGAATGTTCGGGATAGGTGACCCCGAGCAATCGGCGTGTTGAACGTCCCCCAGTAGCCATCGATACATTGATAAATTCAAACCCCTAATTAGCTTCAGTAGCCAAAAAGGGTTAAGAAAGAAATTATCAGCAGAAACTAAATATTCAATCTGGTGTGGCAAGCACAGTGCACAACTTTCAATTACCGAAGGTAAGAGTAAGTTGTGTGCTGTGTATTTTCAATTGTTACTTTCTCTTACCTCTATATATATATATATATAGAGAGAGAAAGTATTGGATTCATGTCAAAAATTCGATGTCAAGATTTTGATGGATATACACGTTTTGAGATCCCCTGATTCCAAAAAAGTGGTTTTCGCGACATGGTCTGTCTGTCTGTATGTGTGTCTGGGTTCAATTTAAAGTATGAAGGAATTGAGCTAGGAGGTTGAAATTTTATATTTAAGTTAGTCACCCCCCGGGAGCGTGAAAATAAGCTTTTAATCAAAATCGGCCAAAAAGTACTAGTACTTTACTGATGTACTTTTTCAGTTTTTTTCGATTTTCTCAAAATTCGCTCCAACGATTTTTTTTTTTAAATTCAAAAATCAATTATTTTTTAGGTTCTCTTTAAAATGTATATTCTCATTTTGTCATTGAAATCTTTTGAAGACCACTTTACTCTTATACTCCATAGAAAAGATAGGAGAAATGGTTACCATGGTAACAAATTATAAATATTTTCCCATGTTTATAAATTTTACATCTTGAAATTCTAATATATCGGCGGAAACTAAATACATGTCGACACAAAAAATCTGGTGTGACAAGCACAGAACACAACTTTCGATTACCGAAGGTAAGAGAAAGTTATGTGCTGTGCGACCAGTCACACCAGATTTTTTTTTGTTCGAATCTTCTCTTTATTTCCTTGACTTCATTTAATGAGAGTAAAATGAAAGAGCGAGAAATTTAAACTTGGCGGTTGTTTTCCCGGTTGTTGCCGCCTCGGGGCCCAGGTGGCCGTCGTGGTCCCATTCGTTCGATGTCTCAACCGTGGCTCTACCAGGCGCAGGCTTCGGCTTCGGGACGTGCGATGGAGGCTCAACAGCAACAACAGAACAACACTCCCGAAGGAACTGCCCATTTCCAGGATGAACAGGATCATCCAGAACGTAAAAGTAAGCAATTATATATGATTTTTATTTCATCAATACCATTTCCATCATTATTTAACCTAACCTCTCTCTCTTTTTCTCTCACTCTCCTTCACTAATGTCAAACTGACATTTCAAATTGATGATTCATTCTTTATTTATGTATGTTTCAATAATCATTCATCTCATCGTGATATTGATTGAATTTTTTTTCCATTGATAAGCAACTGTTTTATTTATTTATTCAGTGCTACTCGATAAATAATTCCTTTTGTCTATTCGGATTTGGCCTTTTAAGGTACTCAAGCACATCCACCTACATAATAAATAATCCACATAGATGATTCATTCATGTGAAAAATTCATTTTTTATATTTAGATATTATTTATTCTTATATTAAAATATCAACTTTAGGCTACCAAAATTCAATACTCTTCAATAAAATTGATTTTTTTTTAATGTAATAATATTTTATATAAATTTTTTTTTTTTTTTTTTTTGTTCTTTTTTCTTCTATTTGATTTTATTCACCTTTTCTGGTTTCATATAACCAATTTTTTTTTTTTTTTTTTTTTTTTGACATTATGGATCTATTTTCCAAAAAAAAAAGATATCACTACATTGCTCATAAGTTTTTCTATATTCAGGGCAAATTATTCTATATTCTTAGAAAGAATAAAACAAGATGGCATTTTATATGAAGCCATCTTCTAGAGGGGATTCTTTTATTATAATATCTACAGTTCTGGGTGAGTTCAAATTAATTGATACAATCAGAGTAGTTTTTTCAGGGGGGGAGGGGGTTATTTGAGGAATTCCTTCAACTGAATATATATAAAACAACCGTAGACAACAGAAAATTTCATAAAATTTGCAAAATGACAAGTTTGGTCCATTATTATTATTATTTTTTTTTAATTATAGTTAGGCGTTTGCTGTTTATTAACAGATAGATATAATTCAGGCTAACTATAATTTAAAAAAAAATAAATAAATAAATAAAAAGCCGATCTTGTCATTTTGCAATTTTTGTCTTTGGTTGTTTTGTATAAATTATATTATATTATTTTTATGTATTTTTTTTTATTTTAAGTCAATTTCACGGGCCGAGCCCAATTTACAAAATATATATTTTTTACATCAACAACAAAGCCAAAGAAAGTCAAATTTGAAATTTAAAATTATAATTTGAATTAAAAAACAAAACATTATTATCAGTATATTGCATCTATATATGAATTCGTACAACAATACAGTTTTTTTTTTAAACAATCACACTTTTTTCCCACACACATCCACAAATACACACAGACTTTTCGGCAACTCAGGCCATATAAGACTTTTAAACAATACTTGTATTTCATTGATATATCTATTTGGGCTCCAGGCATATTTATTTAAGCCGTTTGGTATCCAAATTACTTAATTAAAATCATCGAACTGCTTGGGATCCGAACCCACGATCCTTGGTATAGAAGGCCAGCACTCTAGCAACTACCCCGGCCCCGAGGGCAAAAGTTATTTTTGCACACAGTAAGTTCAAAATCGTCCTCGGGCCATTGATGTAGTTGCTAGCGTGCTGGCTTTCTATACCAAGGGTCGTGGGTCCGGATCCCAGTTGGTCCGATGATTTTATTTAAGCCAGTTGGATACCAAATGGCTTAAAAAAATATCCCTGGATCCCCAATTATATATTAGCAAATAATGAGATCGTTAGTCTTATATGGCCTGAGTTACCGAAAATTGATGTGTGTGTGTGTGTGGGAAAAAGTGTGTTTTAAAAAAAAAGAGATCAAAATCCCTTTTCTGGGCCCTAGAGTATAAAACAAGAAATTTTTCTTTTATAAGGGTGGGGGAGGTCAATCATCAACCCCTCCCCCCCTCTTACTATGACCCTCCACGAAAGTCAATATTTTATTGGAAAGCGAATAATAATGGAATATGATTCTTTACTAGAAGTAAAAAAAAACTTATAAATGCCGAATTGAAGTCATGGTTTATATTATTATTTAAAAAGTAATTTATTTTTTTAGCAAAAATCTTGAGTAAAATTTCGGCTCAGACGTAATAAAAAAATTTCTTGATTACTTTTAGGAATATTTAAAGTAAATATTATCTATACATTTTTCATTTATACAGAAAAATAACTAGATTTAGATGTCAAACTTGATCTCTTTTAACAAATAAAGCCAAACCCAGTCGGTTTTAGACTTACGACAATAGTTTTTTTTTTTTTTTTTTTTTTGGAAAAAGTTCCTTGATAATCTTCCCATAGGCTTATTAAATACATTTTGGTTGTCGATGAGAACTCTAATTTTTAAAATAAGTGTAATTTTTATTTTTCGAGAAACAGTCCAAGTCGTATATATGTTCATTTGTATATTTGGAAGTTACTTTGAAGAGAAACAAAGTTATAAATTGAAACAGTTATATATCTGTCAAGAACTAATAAATTATTAGAATTGTAATAATTTTTTGATTATAAATACATATCAACCGTAAATTTTTGTCCAAGAAAGAATCTACGAGTTACCGTTGTTCTTAAAAACAAAGTTTTCTAATAAAAGATCCTGAATAGAAAACTTTTTCTTAAATTCCTGTCATCAAGAACCCACAATTCTATCCAAGTAACTTCTAAATATACATTTGAACATAATTTTTCTTATTAAATACTAATATTTTGAAAATTTATTATGGAGACGATTGCTCGTTTTTTTTCAAACCATGTGACTAGTCATATGACGAGCCATACTCATTTCCTTTGAGATTTAACTTATCTAAGTTTAATGCGTTAAAGATAAATATTCAAATAGACTTGGAAAAAACAAATTAGAACTAATTTACCAGTATTTTCACATATTTGCTAAATTATTTTAAAACTTTCATTATTTTTCTTATATAAAATTATTATTGTCTTTTTTTTTCTACTGTAATTTTAAGATAATTAAAAAATAATTAAAAAGTCGAGAGATCGCATTCGTAGTTACTATAATCACTTTTTAATTTTCTCTCACATTAAAATATATATATATTTTTTTTTAGAGTGGAATGGAAAAGATTTACCGAACCAAATGGGATCTCAGGGAACCCTTCCTCAAGTTAACATCGAGGATCGACACGAGGGCGTTGAATTGCGTGGCGAAAACGCCTTAGATCCCGACCTGCATTGGGAGATGAACTATCACGAAGCCGCTATCTTTCTAGAGGTGCTTAAATTAAAATCTAATTAAAAAATAAATGAAAGAAAAAAAAAATTTCTTTTATTAATAGTGTGTAAATGTTAGGCCTTTAACTAACACTGACACCGTTATATATAATGATGAATAGCCAGATCTCTAACGAGATCACGATTTTATTTATTTTTATTTAGGTTTATAAAAGGCCATGCGGGGCATCTGGGCCAGGAGTCCTGAACCATTTGAATTTCCTGTGCTTTTGCAAGCGTGGCAATAAGTTCTTGACACTTATAGGCCTACTCATAGATCCAGTGGCGTAGCGAAGGAGGGGTCATCATGCCCCGGGCGCTACTCACAAATGGGCGCCAAATGGTCCGCAAAACAAAAAATTGCTGGATAATTTTGTCTCAAATTTAAAGCCTAGCTTGAGCCTATGACTTTATTTCTCCTTCTTCAGTGGATTTCACCTCATTCACCACATTACGGCCCTTATATAATATTGCCTTACTAACGAATTAAAAACAATTGCTGAAAATATAGCGTTTTCTTTCTCTTTATTTATTTTAGTTTATTTATTTATTAATTTGCGAGTATATTTTACATATAATATTAAATGGTTTTCGAATGGAGGGAGGGGGGGGCACTAAAAAGATATTGTGCCCCGGGCGCGAGTTAAGCTCGCTACGCCACTGCATACATCATCTCTAATAGATTTTAGACAGTAACGAAATTTTTCCATAAAGACATAAATAGAATATGGTTATGTGCCAGATTCCTCAAAGCATATTAAACGCATTGGGTAGGAGCCCCCAATCTTTAGTTGTAACTTGGTCCACCGCAAAATCAAAGTTAAATTAATTTTTAATAAATTTAGTAAATTCTTAACTAGAGTAAAAGGCCAACAATGGTTAAGGGGAAAGGTGTCTTTATCTATTGAAAGTGTTCAAAAAAGTCTACAGATTTTATTAAGAGAAACACGAACCGAAAAGTAGACAATTTTGACTCGAAAAAACAAAACAAAAGATAATGTCAAGTTACCCCGCATGGCTTTAGTACCTAAATAGAGGCAATTAAAAATAATATTTTTAAAGTACTCTCAAAGAAAGTGATTTCAAACAT
This sequence comes from Euborellia annulipes, assembly GCA_023213315.1. Taxonomy (NCBI): domain Eukaryota; kingdom Metazoa; phylum Arthropoda; class Insecta; order Dermaptera; family Anisolabididae; genus Euborellia; species Euborellia annulipes. Next base: position 19,246 of record JAKCPI010010112.1, read on the forward strand.
TTTGGAAATCGTTATTCGCATACAGTTTTTACTTTCTCTTATGTAATATATAGAGAGAAAGTATTGCGATCATGTCAAAGATTTGCTGTTGAGATTTTGATGGATATACACGTTTTGAGGTCTCCTCAGTACAAAAAAGTGGGTCCCGCAAATTGGTCTGTGTGTTTTTTTATATATGGGTTTTTCAACCCCCCCTTCCCAGAAATATCTCAAAATAAAATTCAATTAGTATATATTTATGAGTTTATTTTGTTCTAAAATAATAATAGGCCTAATAAGGCCAGTGCTTGATCCAATCAGCCCCCTCCCCCCCCCCCTTGTTGCACAACCCAAACAAAACTGCCAATAATATTCAATTAAACAACGACATTTAAATAGGATTAATTAACCATCTTAAGTCAATGGATTATTGTATCTATATTCATATAATCGGATTTGAATGTTTAAATCTTTAATGAGAAATTAAACCTTAACTTATCTAATCATACCCAGTAGTTAAAATTTATATAGGAGATTCCCGTGGCCTTCAAATAACTAGGTCAGATTAGAACCTAATCAACATTTTTTTATACAATAAATTAGATTTGTATTCAATACTCCGATTATATTAATATAGATGTATGGAATGGAGTCAGCCAAGGAAGAGTAAAAAAAACAAATTTAAACTGTCAACGTTTTGAGCACAAGTCGGAACAGTCTTCGTGTCATTTGTTACAGATGGTAGTAATTAGATTGCCATTTGACATCTTAAACAAATTTAACAACATTAATAATGTATCATCTGTTTGTAGAATGATTTAATAAAGATTTTATTATCATACATGTGCTTAACATTACTTGTACAATGACGAGCGATCGAAACGTCGACAATAAAAATTTATTTTTACTCTTCCTGGGCTCCGTTCCATACTTATATATTTAATACTCACAGTATAATAATTATAGAATATCGACGTTCTAATTAGTAAAGTGCCTAACTTCATTTTTGTTTATTTTTCAGGAGTGCCAAAAAACATTTCATTGTCATTGTTAGAGCCCCTGTTAAACACTTTTCGTGGGGCAACTTTTCGAACTGAAAAATTTGAATTACGCTCTCATCCAGTTCAGGGCATAAGGAGAATGATATTTTTCAACAGAAAATACAAAAAAATCATTTTCGAAAAAAAGTGGAGTTAGGCACTTTGCTAATTAGAGCGTCGATATAGATTTTTATACAATAAATTAGATTTGTTTATAAATAAGAAATTATATATATAATACTTAAGATAATATATAATCCCGCTCAGAACGGTGAAGAAAAATCATACAATTTAATATTTATTAATTCAAACAGTCGACAAAAGATAGGGTGCCGCCGGGATCCGTCGATCGTTCCCGTTTAATAAATACAATATTAAATTGTATATTAGCTTAATTTTAAAGGTTCTTTTTGCCGAGATTAGCAGAATTTTCTTAATTGAAATTTTAAAAACAATCAAAAGATTATCTTCTGCTGGAATATAAATTTTATTAATTTATTCACAGATACTGGTTTCGAGGACGTTTGTCCTCTTTATCCGTCTAATAAATTACTATCTTTCACATGAAAACGTTTATAATAAATTGTATATGGTGTTTCATAATTCACATCATAGATAATATAGATATACAATGAACGCTTTTGTGTGACAGATTGTAATTTATTAGACTGATGAAGAGAACAAACGTCCTCGAAACCAGTATCTGTAAATAAATTAATAAAATTTATAGGCCTATTTCTGCAGAAACAAATATTTTCATTTACTACAGTATTGATACTATCGCACCAGGATGAAAAATAAAACGCTATTTTATTTTGGCTCGTCGACGTTTCGGGTATTAATCGCCCCTTTCCTCAGGATTGAGCAGGTGTCATTTATAACAATTAGATTTATATTACAATGTATAATTAAGTAAAGTATAATTAATTCTAAGATGCTAGCAGGTATGCTTTGATTCAAAACAAGATGTTGTTAAAGCAATTCTACGATTAGATTGATTGTTATAATTGATACCTGCTCTGTCCTGAGGAAGGGGGCAATTAGCACCCGAAACGTCGACGAGCACAGTGAAATAAAATAGTGTTTTATTTCTCATGCCTTCATAGCATCAATAATATAGACTCTAGCCAAAGAAAATATATTTTCTATATTGTTTTTAAAATTTCAATTAGATTTGTTTAATTAATGAACATGAAAATTTCACTGGCCAGTAATTCAAACGAAAGAAAGGAAAAAAATTTTAGGGAAAGGGTTGAATAAACACAAAAGACTTCTGCATATTGCCGTTGGCTGACTGTTATTATTAATATGTATTAATATATAATTTCATAATCTCTCCTTTTGTTATCAAGTATTTTTTTTTTTTACCAAAGAACTCCAATTAGAGATTGTTTTAATTAATTATGTCATTAGTAAAATGAATTTTCTTTGATCTTATTATAATGCAAAAAAACGTCATAATTTCTTTCATTTGTACAAAATTTTTTTTTTCTTTTAATTAAATTAAAATAATTTAATCCTGGTAAAGAGTAAAAATATTATGTTTTCATTTTCACTCTTTCCAGAAAAAAATCAGAGTTTTTTGTTTGATAAAAAAAAATTAATTTAAAAGATTAGAAATGTCTTTGAATTGAGGATTGTTATTAAATGAACTTAGCTTCAAAGGCGGATTTAACAGTATGCCACCCAAGGGCGGATCCAGAAGTGTTTCTCGGGGGGGGGGGGTAATCTGGTGTGACTGGTCGCACAGCACACTATTTTTTTTTAATTTCGGTAATTTAAAAGCGCATTCTGTACTTGTTTGCCAGAATATAAATACACATCAAATTTTTAAGTATTAATTTTTAAAATTTTACATTGAAAATAAATTTTTTTGCGAAAAAAAGGTATTTTTTCGAATCTCGGGGGGGGGGGGGTAATTACCCCCCCCCCTGTATCCGCCCTTGATGCCACCTATAGGCTAAAGTCAATGCCCCCCCCCCTCCCCCAGTTCATATTTCCTTAATACATTTGTTTTCTTAAATTGGTACGGGAAATATTATTAACTTTATTTTAACATTTGAATAAATTGCCAATCTGCCGCCCCTGAATCAGTGGCGGATCCAGAGGTGTTTCTCGGGGGGGGGGGGGTAATCTGGAGTGACCTGTCGCAGAGCACACAATTTTTCCTTAATTTCGATAATTTAAAGGCGATTTCTGTACTTGTTTGCCAGAATATAAATATAAATCAAATTTTTAAGCATTAATTTTTAAAATTTCTCACCCTTTACCCCCCCCCTTGTAGCCCCCCTCTCCCTGAATTTGTTGCCGCTCTAGGCTCCAGCCTTTTTAGCCTATTTAGAAATCCAGCCCTATTTAGCTTGTGGATAAGTAATTATTTAAATGAAGGCATTACATTTTAAATCGGACAAAATTTGATAAAAAATAAGATTAAGGTCTCTGTATTTAAAAAAAAAAAATTGTTCTCTGCATCTGCCTCGCCTTGGTTTCCAAACTTATTTTACCACGCCTCCCTTAAAAATATTTAATCACATGATGCATCCCCCCCCCCCCCATTTTATAAAATGATATATACAAACACAAAAAATTTTTATTTCTAAAAAATTAATTAATACAAAGGGAGAAAAAAGAAATATATAGAGTTAGAAAACTAATATCGACGTTCTAATTAGCGAAGTGCCTAACTCCATTTTTGTTTATTTTTCAGGAAGGCCAAAAAACATTTCATTGTCATTGTTAGAGCCACTGCTAAACACTTTTCGAACTGAAAAATTTGAATTACGCCCTTACCCAGTTCAGGACATAAGGAGAATGATATTTTTCAACAGAAAATACAAAAAATGATTTTCGAAAAAAGTGGAGTTAGACACTTTTCTGCTGAGAGCGTCGATATGTTTCTATCATTCAAAAACTCGTGAAACCTCACATATATTAAAAATTTATAAATATGTTTGACGTAAAATCTATAACACTTTCCTTCCAAAGTTGATAAAAATATTTCTTTTAATTGTTCTTATTTATTATTTATTTATAAAACTTTAGCAATCATTTGGAAAATTGCTAACTGTGGCCAATACTCGCGCTTCCCCTTAAACTAGTCCGCGCCTCCCTAGGGAGTTGCGCCTCAGAGTTTGGAAACCGCTGCCTTAGAGAATGTTTAAAAGAAATTACTTCTTTACATACACATTTAATACATTTCCTAAATATAGAATCAATTACAATAAAAGATAATAACAAATGAAATTTGAGGGATTTTGCGTTTTATCACGAAATTATTCATGATTTTGAATTACTTAATGAATTTCTCTTTTTTAGGAGGGTCGAAATAATGATAAATTCGATTCCCATCCGAGCAACCCAGAAGCGCTTCCTGCATATCTCCTCGTACATAATAGATGGTATTATGGTCTCGACTTAACTACATCTCTCGTCTTATTAGCTCTGGGCTTTGCAGAGCCTCCTGCTCATCCTATTCTTCAGGTAATCAATTCCTATAACCTATGTTGTTTCACAAATAATCATTTATTTATAAAAAGGTAGTTATAATCGTTATATTATTTCGTTCAGCAATGTTTCAGCGGTTTATTAAGTGTAGGATTGCATTTTCATGGTTCCACATTTCGTTCGGAATGACTTATAGCCGCACAAGGAGGTTCAAGTCATTCTTTAGAAAAAAAAGAACGTGGCCACCGTGAAACTACAATTACGCTATATTTATAATTGAATAGAAAGTCTCTTCCATTTAATATAAGAAAAAATAATGTTAAATTTAAAAATTATATAACAAGGTCTTTTTTTAAAAACTTTATTTATTTTTATCTGTTTGTTTTAGATGCCGGTAGCTGTACATGGATGCATTGAATTAGTTGCTCTTGCTATCCTTGGTATTGAATTAGCTCTTAAATTACGCTGGATTGGTTGGCGCACAATTTTACGTCATAAACGCACAATGCTTAAGGTATCATAATTATTATATCAATGAGAGAGAGTCAGCCACAGTCGTTGCGGCTTTATTGAATGACAACTCTACATTTGACTTAATGGTGTGTCATTCTCTCTAAATGGCGTTATTTAAATAAAATAGAAACAATTCAAATTAAATACCGTAGAGACTCTTAAGACCCGTAATATAATAATTTTGTATATTTTACATATAATATATACTTTTCGAATGGGGGGGGGGGGGGGCGCTAAAAAGATATTGTGCCTCGGGCGCGAGTTAAGCTCGCTACGCCACTGTACATAAATACAAGTTTTTAGGGTATTATCATTTTACATGATTGGGGATAATTATAATTCAATTTTCTGAATTAATTGTTCTTCTTTCTCCCCTGCCTTTCCTAAATATTAACTTGTTTTTATATAATTAATGTCTGCGTCTTCTCTCTTTTTTTAAGTATTTACCTCCACATCTCTATTGGTTTATTTTTATTTACTATTATTATCTTTCTATTTTAGGGAATTACTTTAGCTGTGATGGTGGTAGAAGCAATCACGGTCTTGGCAAGACAGTCTTCTCATCTTCGTGTGACACGTGCTTTAAGACCCATTTTTCTTGTAGACACTCGACATTGTGGCGGAGTGAGGAGGTAACTATTTAGATTATTAAAAATCATAACCAAAGAAATAGACCTATTTAGAAGTAAGATGTTTTACATTTTTTATTCATTTGACAAATGGCTAAAATTTAGTTAAATCTTTTTATTTTTTTCTGAATTTTTATATTTTTCTTTCTCACACTAAATTTTAAAAGATAAAGAAAATCGTGGTCCTGTGATATGCACTTTTTACCGCCATCTGCGGAGCAATTCACTCAAAATTTTTCTGAATACTAAAATATTTGTTTTCTAAATTTGATACCCAATTTTAAGATTTATATATATAGAGATTATTATTTTATACTTCTCTAAGACACTACAACTGAGTATAAATATTTTACATTTCAAAAAAAAAAAAAAATTTTAAGGGTTACTTGGGATATGTTGGGATTAATCAGAAATAGAAGAAAGTACTCTAATTACTATAAAAATTATTATTGAAATATAAATATTTATTCAAAGTAGAATTGAGCTGGTACGATTTTTTATGTAGTCTAACATTTTTAGGACCCCTATGGCCTCTGGCTAAAGGGAGAAATAAAAAAAAAAAAAAAAAAAAACATTTTTAGAATAGAGACAGGCGTTTATAAATAAATACAATTTGAATAACTCAAAAAAAATTGAATTAAGTTATATTGTCTATGTTATTTAATAAAAAATTTATTTTTTAGGTTTATTCGACAAATTCTACAATCGCTGCCTCCTATTTTGGACATGATGGGCCTTTTACTATTTTGGGTTTGCCTTTATTCTCTTTTGGGGTAAGTCAATAAAAAGAATGCACTCTATATATAAATTTTATTCTTTACATATCCTTAATTACTGTGAAGAAAGATTTCACATACAAATGCCCGACATTTTATTAGATTAGAGAAAGTACAAAGCATCTTCTTAAGATACCTATTTTGTAGGCAAGTAGTTCTTCCGCCAACGGGTATCAAGAACGGTTTTTTTTTTTAAACAGTGTCTTTCGAGAAGAAGGGACTCGCGATTGAAAGAAATTTCTGCGATCTTCTGGGGGACTGCTGGGACTGTAGCAAATTGCTGGCCTAAGTTGGGTTTAAAGTCCCAATGTTCACCATAAGATATGGGTTTCTCAGATCATGCGGGCAGGGATCGGGGAGAAATCTTCAATTTTATCATATATTCGGCCTGTTCCCCTTAGTAAAATTTGTCCAAGTATATTAATATTGTATAGAATATTCTTAATGTTATACTCCATTTTTCTGTTGTGTTAAGTGATGAATAGTGACGACAGACTGTAGAAAAATACTTTATTATTTATTCTTTTGCCAAAATAATGTCGTCTCATTTCACTTCACTATTCATTGTATCGAATGTTATATTATTATTATATAATTCAATATTTATTAATTCAAATATCCGACAAAAGTAAGGGTGTGCCGCCGGGAGTTGAACCCCGATCCACCAATTTGTACTCGGGGTGCCCTAACCATTGGACCATAGCAGGGCATTCGGGTATTTGAATTCACTCAGAAAGCAATTTTAGTTATCAGGAGAAATGGACCCAAATTCGGCGCCACAAATTTATTATTATATATATACATTTACAGTATATATACGAGGGTGGTCTGAAAAGTTTCCGACCTAACCAAGATACAAAACATTTTTTTATTTTTCTACAAAGCCTCAAAGACAAGGAGACTATGTAGAAAATTAAAAATAATGAGGTATGTCTTTGTGGCTGGAAGATTTATTAAGGAGTCAAAAAAAATACAAGACATATGCAACCAAAATTATTTCTTTTATTGTGCCGTTCCAGGCTGACGTTTCGGCCACTGGTCTAGGCCATCTTCAGAGCCGAAGGCGAGAATAAATGAAAATTAGACCAGGGGCCGAAACGTCAGCCTGGAACGGCAACAATAAAAGAAATATTTTGACTGCATATGTCTTGGATTTACTTATTCAGGTTACACAAAAATAAATTGAATTTAAAAAATGCGTTTTGTCTTGTTAGGTCGGAAACTTTTCACACCACCCTATATATATATATATATATATTTATTTATTTATTTTTTACTACTGTCTTGTACGGTTCTTGCAAAGATTTTAATAAAAAATTTCATATTAATTATTATTTGAACATAAATTAAAAATTCTGGGGATAGATGAACACTTACTTAGGTTTGTCTCATTGACATTTATTTTTTATTTCAGATATTTCTTGTTTTCTCAAGATCCGATGCATAGACAGTTTGCCACATTAGGAGATTCTTTTGTCTCGATGTTTGTTCTTCTTACAACAGCCAAGTAAGAATTAATTATTTATTATATAATGAGAAAAATTTTTATTTAAATAACATTTTCAGTTTTCCTGATGTAATGATGCCTGCATTTGCTCGTTCCAAATGGTTTTCTATATTCTTTATTTCATATCTCTGCATTGTATAGACTGGCGCACAGCACACAACTTTCTCTTACCCTTCGGTAAGAGAAAGTTGTGCACCGTGCTGGTCACACCAGATTTTTTGTGTCGAGATATATTTAGTTTCCCATAGCACCTTAGTTTCAAACTTGCATTTTAAATGTTGATTGCTTGAAATAAACTATGGTTATTTTTCAAAATTTTAATCTCATATTTGGACATTTTATACACAATATAGAATCGTAAATAAATACAAAATTTCACTTGAGAATTGGAAAAAAAATTTTTAAATGCGTAAAAAAGTTCCAAAGGGGACCCCCTTTTGAATCGAAATTAACATACAAATCCCTATAGGAAATTAACATTAGGCCTATGAGAGGGCGGAGAGACAGACGATAATGTTTGCAAGTGAGAGAGAGAGAGATATATGTGTTTTCTCCTAAGCAATTAAAGACACAAAAAAAATCTGGTGTGACTGGCGCACAGCACACAACTTTCTCTTACCTTCGGTAATCGAATGTTGTGTACTGTGCTTGTCACACCAGATTTTTTGTGTCGACATGTATTTAGTTTCCGACAGTACGGTACATTCGATTTTCAAGATGTAAAATTTATAAGTATGACAAAATATTTATATTTTGTTACCATGGCAACCATTTCTCCTATCTTTTCTATGGAGAACAAGAGTAAAGTGGTCTTCAGAAGATTTCAATCACAAAATGAGAATATACATTTTAAAGAGAATCTAAAAAATAATTGATTTTTGAATTTTAAAAAAAAATCGTTGGAGCAAATTTTGAGAAAATCGAAAAAAACTGAAAAAGTGCATCAGTAAAGTACTAGTACTCTTTGGTCGATTTTGGTCAAAAGCTTCGTGTCAGGTCCCATGGGGGTGCCTAACTTAAATATAAAATTTCAACCTCCTAACTCTTTTCGTTCTTGAGATATTTTGTTCACAGACAACACACACACAGACACACAGACAGACCATGTCGCGAAAACCACTTTTTTGGATTCAGGGGACCTCAAAACGTGAAGATCCATCAAAATCTCGACATCGAATTTTTGACATGAATCCAATACTTTCTCTCTCTATATATATTAACATATATATAGAGGTAAGAGAAAGTAATAAAATAAAAATAAATGGGAATTTAAATAATAATTGATTTTTAATCTAATAAAAAGAAAAAGATTTAAATTCCGTTACCATGGCAACCAGTTCTATCTTTCCTATGAAGAACAAGAGTAAAGTGGTCTTCAGAAGATTTCAACGGCAAAATGAGAATATACATTTTAAAGAGCATCTAAAAAATAGTTGATTTATGAATTTTAAAAAAAAATCCTTGGAGGGAATTTTGAGAAAATCGAAAAAAACTGAAAAAGTACATCAGTAAAGTACTAGTACTTTTTGGCCGATTTTGTTCAAAAGCTTATTTTGAGATTCTTCAAAGGTACCTAAGTTAAATATAAAATTTCAATCCGGTAGCTCAACTCCTTCATGCTAAAAATCTGTCCACCACACAGACACACAGACACACACACACACAGACCAATTTGCGGGACCCACTTTTTTGGACTCAGGGGACCTCAAAACATGTATATCCATCAAAATCTCGACATCGAATTTTTGACATGATCGCAATACTTTCTCACCTATATATTTCATATATAGGGTACGAGAAAGTAAAAATAGTTGATTTATGAATTAAAAAAAAAAAATTGTTGGAGCGAATTTTGAGAAAATAAAAAAAAAAAACTGAAAAACTACATCAGTAAAGTACTATTACTTTTTGGCCGATTTTGTTTAAAAGCTTATTTTCACGTGTTCCGGGGGTACCTAACTTAAATATAAAATTTCATCGTCGTAGCTCATTTCCTTCATGATTAAAAATGTCCACACAGACACAGACCAATTTGCGGGACCCACTTTTTTGGACTCAGGGTACCTCAAAACATGTAAATCCATCAAAATCTCCACATCGAATTTTTTACTTGATCGCAATACAGCACTTTCTATATACATATTTTTTTATATAGGGTAAAAGAAAGTAATAAAATCCAAATCTGATAGAAACTTATATTAGGGACTTTCTCTTTATATCAACTAAATAATATCAAACATTTATTTTCAAAGTTGTAATAATGAAGAGAAAATCTTTCTAATAATAATATTGAAATGTAAATCCATCTTTATCTTAAGTTGATCTCCAAGTTGGTGTTTGTTCTCCCTAGGCTATTATATCTTTTTAGCCTATTTAAATAAAGAATAAACAATTTAACATTATCAAACGACAAGCAACGAAATCAATGAATAATAAAAATATATCACAACGAAGAGGGGATATTGCCTGTTTATTTTACCGGTACCTACGTACTACTAAGAAACCAATTAAGTCTATTATTTTCAAATATTTTGACTGAGGTAGATGCTAGTCAAATGCAAATAAAATGGTGGGAATATGGATTTATTTTCTCTACATGAAAAAATACAGTAGCTATATTCAAAAGTGTAGAGATATAAAAAAAAATGGAGCTTTTTATAAAACTAATTCATCAACGCCAAACCCAAATCCATGAACCTTGAAAGATGAAATTAAAGAATCAAAGCGTAAGCAGCTTTTAATGTTGATAATTATATATTATTATTTATCGATTAATCAGCCAAATATCGTTATTTGTAGACGGCATAAGTAGAAAAAAAAAGAAATATACCATGCCAAAAAATTTTTACGGTTTTTACGGTAAGTCTCATAAATTAAAAAAATAAAAATAACAGAAGGAAAAATTCCATTTTGTGTGAGACTTCTCTCAATGCACTAAGAAGAAAAATTATTATAATTTGAATCATAGGCGTATTTTTTTTTTTTTGGCAAACTGTTTTTGAAAAGTATTTTTGCAAAATTTTCAATAATAAAAAAATTATGATTTGATTAAAATGTGTGTAATACATGGCTCCTTGAATTACATTAATTATATTAAATTACACCTTGTAATGATAATAAATTTCAAAAAAATTAGAAGAATATTTGATCTAAATATCTCAATAAGTCTTTAATATTGAAGAGAATTTAATTTCAGTATCTATCTTTTAATGCGCTTAAAGAATACGTCACACCAGATGTTTAAGGGGGATGAGATCCAAATAAAGGTGGTTAAAAAGTTATATTTGAATTCATTAATTACTTGGAACAAGAAGGATAAATATAAAAAAAGCCCTTTTTCTAAAAGTAAAGTGTGCTTAGAGAATAATTTCTTTAAGAAAACAAAGAGAATCCAGACAGGTTCAGACTAGAAAGAGAACTCACAAATTTGTTAAATGATAAATGATGATTTGATACCTGAATAAAAAATAAAATAAATATTTTCAACTCAGAGAATATAATTTTCTGTTTCATTTAATATTTGGATTGCTGTGTGTGTGTATTGTGCTTTCTTCCAATCATAAAATGAAATTAAGTTTGTAAATTGGATTAAATAATGAAAAAAAATTGGTGAAAGCCTGAGATAAGAGAAAGATAGATGTGCTAATAGCAGGGCCGGAGCTAGAAGATTTTTTAGGGGTGGGGGGAAATTTAATTTGCCGCCCCTCCTTAAAATTTTCCCTGATCTCAAACCAAAATTTTTTTCCGTGTGCCACCAGCGAAACATTACCTCTTGCGCGGGGAACCAAAATTCCGTCCGAAAAAATATTTTACCTTTTTTTTAGAGACGCTAAATTCGCGGAACCAAAAATTTTTTTCTTTCAAGTCCCCCTGATAGCTGCCGCCCGGGGCACGTGCACCCACTGCCCCCCCCTAGATCCGGCCCTGGCTAATAGTCACACCACATTTTACTTGTAGGAAGTGTAGAGAAAGATTTGGTATCAATGTCGAAATTAGGAAAAAGATTTCAATCGCGTCGAAACCTCGAATGTGAGAACCCGAGGATTCAGCACGTTGAAAGCCTCCCAGTAGCCATTGGTTTATTTGTATTTAATATACGATTAATAAAGCTTCTGTAAATTAAAAACATCTGGTGTGACTGGTCGCTCAGAACACAACTTTCGATTACCGAAGGTAAGGTAAGAGGTGTTTGTCACACCAGATTTGTGTCGAGATAGCCTATATTTAGTTTCCAACAGTAAGCTCTAGATAGAATTCAAGATGTAAAATTTATAAACATGGGAAAATATTTATATTTTGTTACCATTTCTCCTATCTTCCCTATGAAGTACAAGAGTAACGCCCTTCAAAAAATTTTGAGGGCAAAATGAGAATATGAGCATTTGAAAAATAATTGATTTTTGAATTTTAATCAAAATCGTTAGAACGAATTTTGGGAAAATCGAAAAAACTGAAAAAGTACATCAGTGAAGTACTAGTACTTTTTGACCGATTTTGAATAAAAGCTTATTTTCACGCCTTAGATTGGTGTCTAACTTAAATATAAAATTTCAACCTCCTAGCATAATTCCTTCATGCTTTAAATTGAACAACACACACACACACACGCACAGACCATGTAGCGAAAATCACTTTGATGGATCTAGGGGACCTCAAAACGTTTATATCCATCAAAATATCGACATCGAATTTTTGACATGAATCCAATACTTTCTCTCTCTATATACAGTATTAACATATATAGACGTAAGAGAAAGTAAAAAAAATTCTAATACTTTAATATTCTCTGTGATAAAAATATTATTTCAATATTCTTAGAGCCTATAGCTATGTATGCTTGTAACGTGGCTTCATATTTGGTCTAAAGTGATTTTGTATTGCCTTAGGGCCTGAGAAGGTACAGAAACGTTTAGGCAAAAAAAACAGATGAAATAATCACTTCACTTTAATTTCACTCTCACATAAGAATGTCCTAGTTGTTAACTATTATTATAAAGCTTATATCAAATGACCTAACGACTTATAAGATTGATTATGAACTGAGAGAATGAAGGGATATTTTATGGTAAATGAAAAATTAAATATTTGTAGAAAAGAAATTATAGAGAAAAATAACAACAAATATAGGCTATATCCATATAAGCTACGACACTAATATTCAAGAGAGCGAGGGACTTAAAGGCGTCATCTAACATCCGAAAATAAGTGTTTGGTTTGAAGTTGTGTATGTGAAAAATAAATTTAAAAAATAAATATCTAGAAATCCTTGTATTATTTTATCAATTATAAATATTCAATGGTTAATAAGAATAATTACTAAATATTTAGCAATATTGAAGTGAAATACCTAGTTAAAAACGTCGAGAAACGAAGAGAGCGAGAGAGAGCCGACTACCCCCAAACATGGCAGCACATCAACTGAGGTAGCTTGAATATTTCTTGCACACACTATCATAGGTTCATCTCTAGACAAATTCTCCCCTCTACTGAATGACTAGGCTAGGTTGGTGTTCTTTTCTATGCAAGCCTAGTGGCGCCAAAGAATACAACCCTTGTGATTGGCTAATTAGCCAGAAGAGGGAGATGGACGATTCTATTTTAAAAGGGGAGTCAAATATTGAAAATTGACCTTATGTTATGTAATGAATAGATAAATAATAAAGGAAATAAAAAATACCCATAAGATTTTTTATCAAATACAAATTAATCAGAAGAGGGAGAAGGAAGAAGAAGAGAGAGGGATTGCCAAAAAAATGATTATATTTTAATGTGATTATAAAAGGAACCTAACCTAGCCTTCTCTAATACTAATTATTATTAAGAGGGAGGGAGGACGATTCTATTTTATTTAAATAAAAGGGGAGTCAGGTATTGAAAATTGAACAGACCTTTTCTTATGTATTTTCTTGCTTAATTTTAGTTAAATAATAAAGGCTATAAAAAATATCTAGATTTTTAGTTAAAAAAAAAAATTAAAAAATTTGGTGTGACTGGTCGCACAGCACACAACTTTCTCTTACCTTCGATAATCGAATGTTGTGTTCTGTGCTTGTCTCACCAGATTTTTTGTGTCGACATGTAATTAGTTTCCACCAGGGGGGGTTACGGTACATTTGAATTCAAGATGTAAAATTTATAAACAGAAAGATATTTATATTTTGTTGCCATGACAACCATTTCTCCTATCTTTCCTATGAAGTACAAGAGTAAAGTGGCCTTAATAAGATTTCAATGGCAAAATGAGAATTTACATTTTAAAGAGAATCTAAAAAATAGTTGATTTATGAATTTTAAACAAAATCGTTGTAGTGAATTTTGAGAAAATCGAAATAACTGAAAAAGTACATCAGTAAAGTACTAGTACCCTATGGCCGATTTTGATTAAAGCTTATTTTCTCGCCTCCCGCGAGGTTCCTATCTTAAATATAAAATTTCACACATACACATACAGTCAGAACATTTTACAAAAACCACTTTTGGACTCGGGGGACCTCAAAACGTGTATATCCATGAAAATCTCAACATCGAGTTTTTAATATCCATTTAAAATCCATTATTTTCTCTCTCTCTATATATATAGGTAAGAGAAAGTAAAAAGTAAAAAATTTAAAAAAAAAAAAAATAAATTGCTTCTTAATTAAAATTCATTAAGTAGATATATTATTTGTTAATATACTAATCGACCAGAATGTAATTGGGTAATTGGCCTTTACAATAGCATCAATTGTCCATTTACCTCCTGGCAATTTGTGATATAGAGTATATATAGGTCAATAAAAAATTAAAAAAAAAAAATTTAGGAATATTTAATAACCCTCGCTTATTATTATTCTAAAAGAGTCTAACCCATAATAAAAAGAAGTAGAGTTGGATTAGTAGGTGGATGATAAGAGGGGAGTGAGCCTAATAACAATTCAGGGCGTAGCTGGCCCTTCAAATTAGATGAGTCGAGAGAGAGAGTAAAGTGGGAGAGAGAGAGAGAGATGGATGGATGACCCCTTTGTCTTCTCTTCTCCAGATCTGACAAGCCCTAACTCCTATCTCGACCTTCATCCTTCAGCCTTCCCCACATATATTCATCTTAAGATGACATTTTGTCAAGGGAAAAAAATGAGGCGTGGTTGTTATGATAATAAGAAAGGGGCTACCACTGGTACTTTTTTGTGTTACTAGAATTAATGTCACTTGAAATATGTTTTTAAATTTTAAACAGGAGTTTTTTTAAAAGACATTTCCAATTTAAATATTTTTATTGGGACGATAAGAAAAATCCCAACTATACTGAATCTAATATTTTTACTTT
>JAKCPI010010113.1:0-30598 GCA_023213315.1 Euborellia annulipes
AGTCGCCAATATTTATAAATGAGACTCAGACCAGTCTGGCAACGTCGCATAACATAATACTCTTTTCTCGCTGTCAGTTACATTTTTTTCATTTTACGATATTTTTCTCGCAAATCAACCATTGTGTTTAAACTGATTTGCATTAATCATTGTAATATATTAAATAAAATAAAATTGAAGGCTTAAGATTGGCACAAATATTGATGAATTTAATGTTGCCAGTTCTATATTACGTGATATACTGCTCAAGTCAAAAGTCATTCATTTATTATTTTTGGTAATTAAATTATTAACTTAATACAATTATAAACTATGATAGTCACGATTAAATTATAATAAGAAATTTTGGCATTCAAATTTTTAATTTTATTTAAAAAAAAAATTTAGATTTTATTTGACTTACGGGGTACTATCCGAACAACCTTCTCGTTAATAAACGCTAAGTGAGTGTATCTGGAGACAATTGTTGTGGATATATCATCATCTGTTTAATGACAAAAGGCGATGCTGATTCACAGCCCGCTAGCCCGCCACCCACTCACTCACTTTGTGTTATTCGGTCATTTAATGATGATGTCAAAGAAGGAATTTGGAGTCAATTTGGCAACCATGTACTCAATAAATATCCATCTTCTTTGGGTTCTTTTCTTCGGGGGCTTTTTTTTCTTTCTTTCTTTCGTTCTTCTTTGTGATGTGATGCTAGAAGCAACAGCATACATACAGATATACGCAGGAACCGCTTTCGCTCGTATAGAAAGAATCCACACTCGAGAGACAGACAGACAGACGGACGGAGAACTAAAAAGGGGAAACATCTAACTCTCTCTCTCTCTCGGGTTTTTTTAAATTTTAAATCGGTTCATGATGATGATGATGAAGAAGAAGAGGAGGATTAGTAGTGATGTTGTTGTTTGTTTGGCTTTTGAAGGGTCAAAAAATGTAAATCCCCATTTGGGGATTTCGTAATTCCAACAGGAAATTGGTCAAATAGAACGTGACGAAATTTTTCTATTAATATAGGAGACTATCTGCGAATCTCCCCTTACGGCGGACTTTGCCTGTGTTTGTGTCTAAAGGTGTTTATTTTACAAATTATTTATTTAAATATTACTTTTTCTTATCTCTATATATGTTAATAAATAGAGCGAGAAAGTATTGGTTTCATGTCAAAAATTAGATTTTGATGGATATACCCAGTGGTTTTTGCTACATGGTCTGTCTGTGTGTGTGTCAATGTTCAATTTAAAGCATGAAGGAATTGAGCTACGAGGTTGGAATTTTATATTTAAGTTAGATACCCACCTAGGGCCTAAAGAAAATAAGCTTTAAACAAAATCGGCCAAAGAGTACTAGTACTTTACTGATGTACTTTTTCAGTTTTTTTTTCGATTTTCTCAAAATTCACTCCAACGATTTTTTTTTTTAAATTCAAAAATCAATTATTTTTTTAGATTCTCTTTAAAAAGTATATTCTCATTTTGCCCTTTGGAATCTTTTAAATCACACTTTACTATTGTACTTCATAGGAAAGATAGGAGAAATGGATGCTATGGTAGGGCGATAAGGAAATAAGAGATAAGTAAATGCAATAACATCTATATATATAATTCGCTAATGTCCGTCTGTCCGTCTGTCACGTTCTATTTAGGCAACTTCCCGTTGGAATTTTGAAATGAAATTTTATATGCATAAATAGGACCTTCTCGGGATTACAGGAAAATTATTTTCATCCCGAAATTCCTATAACTTTTTGAGTTATTAATTCTTAAAGTTACGATTTCTCCCATAGGAAATGTATAGAGAAATATTTATGTATTCTTTGCATTTGTGTATTCCATGAATGTAAACAAATCCTCAAGTAGGCACTGGATTGGAATAGCAGCAATAATAATTTCCTTTTCAATAATTAAGAAAAGGCGAGGAGGGTCCGCCGCAGGCGGGCCGGAGCCAGATGATGGGGTGTCCAGGGGGGCGAAGCGGCTAGTGATAATAAATAGCAAAATAATATAAAATCCTAAATATTAATATACAGGCTAATGTTGAAACAATCCATGAAAATACTTTTCCCAGGTAGTATAACCTGTTCATATAAATTTTAAAAATATTATTATTTTTATTAGTAAATATCTTATTTTGTCCAAAATACTATCCCCAAAGCTGGGGTCAATTCCAATTCCAAAAACCGATTCCATTGTGACAAAAATGCATATGTGCGCTCATGGGGCCCATGGGGCGGGCAATTGCAAAATGAGAATATACATTTTAAAGAGCATCTAAAAAATAGTTGATTTATGAATTTAAAAAAAAATCCTTGGAGGAAATTTTGAGAAAATTGAAAAAAACTGAAAAAGTACATCAGTAAAGTACTAGTACTCTTTGGCCGATTTTGATTAAAAGCTTATTTTTCCGGTCCCGGGGGTGTTTAATTTAAATATAAAATTTCAACCTCCTAGCTCAATTCCTTCATGCTTAAAATTGAACACACACACACACACACACACAGACAGACAGACAGACCATGTCGCGAAAACCACTTTTTTGGATTCAGGGGACCTCAAAACGTGTAGATCCATCAAAATCTCGACATCGAATTTTTGACCTGAATCCAATACTTTCTCTTTATATATTAACATATTCCCTATAAAGGTAAGAGAAAGTAAAAATTCACAAAACAAACAAAAAACAAATAATAATTTAAAGATAAAAAAAAAAAGATTATTTATCAGTTTAGATTATTCTTGTTTTTGTTGTTTTCCATTTAGTGAAATTTTCTAAAAACAAAAAAAATTCATTTTTTAATAGACATATTTTAATATTCATTTGTTGTTCCCTCTGTCTTCTTGTTCTACCGGTTTGGTCCTCTCTTACTTCAAAAAAAAAAAGATGTTAGCCTTTTGGGCATTCTATAAATTAGTTTGGAAACAAAAAAATTTCCTTTCCCCATTTGGGGATTTGTACGCTTATAAGAATTCGCCCTCTACCTAAATTAAATATTGATTTCTTCTCGATTGAAATGAAAAGAAAGAAGAACAACCAACTTGTTTTCTCTTTTCAACTAATAAATGAAAAAAAACAAAAAAACATTTGTGTCTTTTTGTTTAAATAAGTAAAGATACTAGCTGCGCAGTCCGCCGAAGGTGAAATATCTCAAAAAGAAAAAGAACTATGAGGTTGATATTTGATATTTAAGTGACGTACACATCTGGGACGTGACACAAAGCTTTTGAACAAAATCGGCCAAAGAGTACTAGTACTTTACTGATGTACTTTTTCAATTTTTTTTCGTTTATCTTAAAATTCTTTCTAACGATTTTGATTAAAATTCAAAAATCAATTATTTTTTAGATGCTTTTTAAAATGTATATTCTCATTTTGTACATAAAATTGTTTGAATCACAGTTTACTCTTATACTTCATAGGAAAAGATGAGTTGCCATGGTAACAATATTCTCTCATGTTTATGGGAGATTTTAGATCTCGAATTCTAAAATATCGGCGGAAACTAGATATATGTCGACACAAAAAAATCTGGGGTGACAAGCACAGAACACATTAATTACCGAAGTTATGTGCTGTGTGAACGGTCACACCATATTTTTTTAAATGAGTTTTTATTAAAATAAAACCTATCCTTAAAACCAATCTAGTAAATTATCTCTTTATTTAATAAAAAAAAAAAAAAATTCCTCAGTTTCGAAGTTGAAGCATTCTACCGTATCAAGCAAAAATTTTAACGTTTTGATTTGTCAAAATCATAAACGTTTTTACTTTCTCTTACCTCTGTACGGTATATGTTATTATTAAATATATAGAGAGAAAGTACGGTATTGGATTCAAGTCAAAAATTCGATGTCGAGATTTTGATGGAAATACACGTTTTGAGGTCCCCTGAAACTAAAACAAAAGTGGTTTTCGCGACATGGTCTGTATGGGTTCAATTTAAAGCATGAAGCAATTGAGCTAGGAGGTTGAAATTTTATATTTAAGTTAGGTACCCACCTAGGGACGTGACACGAAGCTTTTAAACAAAATCTAGTACTTTACTGATGTACTTTTTCGGTTTTTTCGCCTTAACAATTTTGATTAAATTTCATAAATCAATTCTTTTTTTAGATTCTCTTTAAAATGTATATTCTCATTTTCCTCTTGAAATTTTCTGAAGACCTCTTTACTCTTGTACTCCATAGGAAAGATAAGAGAAATGGTTGCCTTGGTAGCAAAATATAAATATTTTCCCATACTTATACATTTTACATTTTGTCTTACTGTCGGCAACTGAATATATGTCCACATAAAAAATCTGGTGTGAGAAGTGTTGTATTTGTTGTTGTTTTATTTGTTGTCGCTTTATGTCTCCAAGAGACTATTTATATTGATTTAATGTTGTATATATTTAAATTAAAAATCATTTTATATATTTGATATTATTTTCTTCAATACTTAAAAATGGCGACGAGTAATTTAAAAAGTCTTATCGAACCTTTTGATGAAAATATTGATTGTTGGTCAAGATATATTGAAAGACTTGAAATAGCATTTGAATTTCACAATACTCCTGAAGATAAAATGAAGATTGCTCTTCTACATTCCATTGGTCAAAATGCTTACAGTATTCTAAGGGATTTAATTCATCCGGCTCTTCCAAAAGGAGAAGAAACTTGAAGAGGGAGATGTTGTATTTGTTGTTGTTTTATTTGTTGTCGCTTTATTTGTTGTAGCTTTATGTCTCTATAGGTACGTTTCCATTCCTACAAGTCGCGGGGACTTGTGCCGGGCACATGTCCCCGGCACATGTCGCACGGTTTTGTTTTACTGTTTCCATTTCCTTGAGACAGATGTTGGGAAAAAAAAAATACTCAGTTTCTTTTCTATTTCATCACTTTTTGAGCCTAATGCTTCAGCAATTCGTTGCAGGGCATCAACACGGCTGTTTGAGTTTTTGTGATGTGCACTTCGAACATTCCACAAAACAGACTCCTGTTCAAACAGTTCGATCAGTTTGGTAGTACGGCATTTGGTCCACCCCATTACAGTGATAATACGTACAAATAACCGGGGAAGAACTACACAAAACAAAACACACACTGATCCACGCGAAACACACGTTGGAATCTGAGACAGAGAGGTTAGATTTTGCTGTCAGGAGGATGTAAACAGTGGTCTGCGCATGCGCAAGTCCCGGGCACAAGTCGCAGGCCGTTTCCATTCTCCGGGCACAAGTCGCGGGCACATGTTTTGTCGCGCAGTCGGCTGCGACATTTTTGTCCCGGGCACTTGTGCCGCGACTTGTGCCAGACCGTTTCCATTCTGCAACTTGTGCCGGGCACATGTGCCGCGACATGTCGCAGAGAGTTTTGTTGTAATGGAAACGGGGCTTAAGAGACTATTTATATTGATTTAATGTTGTATATATTTATATTTAAATTAAAAATCATTTTATATATTTGATATTATTTTCTTCAATACTTAAAAAGAAGCACAGAACACAACTTTCTCTTGCCGAAGGTAAGTGGTGTGTGACCAGTCACACCAGTTTTTTCTAAAAAGTATCTTTTTTGCTACTCAAAAATCCACTGTATAAAGAACCACAAGCATATTGTATTTTTTTTGGCATCTAGGCTAGAAATATTTGTGTGCTTATATTAATAAAGAAAAGTATTAAGATTCCCTCCAAAAACGGAAAAAAGGAAAAATTTAACCAGGAAAGGTGAAGAACCTGCCATTTCTGGGCTCTTCTGGCAAATGCATTCAATTCCTTGCTTACAAACGTCTTCCAAAAATTTTATAAAAGATCTCTCAAATTTTAAAGGAATGTATGAAAACAAATATTTTTCTTTTCTTCTTCTTCTGTTGTTGTTGTTGTTGTTTGTGGTGTAAGAATTGTTGAAATAACGAACTAATGGTTCGTTTGCTTGGCGTAACTAAAGACTAGATTCTTTTTATTTTATTTTATACTATGTTTTGTCTTTTTTTTTTCTTTGAAAATTTTCTCAAAAGAGAGTCTCGTCGTCCATTAACCTGAATATCTATATGCTATGGATGGAGTCGGTTAATTTTTATCTTCGCTTTAAAACAAAATTGTTTTAAAATCTCTTTGAGCGGGAAAGTTTTGCAACTTCGTTGCCTTTATTTTATTTTGGATGTTACTGTACTTAATTTAAATTAATTGACCTTTACTTTGATCCAATTCTTTAGTCTTATTAAATCCCACAAAATCAAAGCAATTAAAATTTAAAAATTTAAACAATGCGAGATTTAAATTAAATAAGTACTTAAATAGATCTCGATATATTCTATGAAGTTTGAAATCTTGAAACGGTGAATAACTTCTGAATTACTGAACGGATTGTCATGAAATTAGCTCCAGCTCTAGAGGATATCGTCCTAATTATTATTACTGAGTTTCAAAAGATTTGGCACAGAGGAAGCTGAGAAAAACGTGGTCCGCGGTAATAATATTTTACCGCTCCCTGCTGTCCGATTCACTTCTAGTTCTAATACATTCTTAGGCCTACTTAGCACTACAAATTTGCCAAACCTTATCCTAATCCGCTGAATAGTTTCAGAGATATAAGCGCAAAAAGCAAATCACACACACACTGGGGTCTTTATGACCTGAAACGTAAATATAATAGGAAAAAAAACGCATCTGAGGTTAATTAAAGGTAGTGAATGAAGAAATAAAGAAAAGAAAGGTTTGTTGTTGTTGTTGTTGTTCCTTCAGCGTGTGTCTGTCTGTCTGTCTTCCTGTCTGCGTGTTATGTGAGGGTGTGACGGTGCCGACGACGACGGCGATGTCGACGTCGACGACATGTATAGGGGGGGGGGGGTTTGTTAAAGCTTATAGGCCAACGTAGGGCTTTTAAAGGGGATAGAAAGAGAGAGAGAGAGAGAGAAAGGGCAGGTGTCTCTCTCTCTCTCTCTCTTTTTTGGACCTTTTCTTTCAAACTCTCCAGGTATAGAAAAAAAGAAAAAGAAAAAAAATCATCTTCTTTTGGCAATAGGGCCTTTCTTTCTTTCTTTTGTATTTTTGTTATTCCCTCTTTTTGCTTACAAAAAAAAAAAATTTCTATTATAGATTGACGATAAATAAAATTTTTTTGAAGAAGGGCAAAAAAAAAAAAAATATATAGAGTCGTACATCATCTAATTAATTCTGTATTTCTCTGCAAAAGAGAGAGATAAATTGAAGAAGGGTTGGAATACGTGACCGAAATGTTGACAAGAAACTTTTTATTTATTTTTTTTTCATCATTCTCTAATCTCTTGTCATTTATATTTTTCAAAATTAACTTTTATATCCAGAAAATATTTTTTTTGGGAGTGATAAACCTTTTCTATTTCTTCATAAAACAAAAGAAATTAATTTCAAAAGGTTTCTGGTTTCCCCAATGAGCGAGGAGCTAACTAATGTTATTTTAATGAGCTAGGGCCGATGTTTCGGTTACACAATAGGACCATCTTCAGCATAGGCGTAGCCACGGGGGACCATTGGACCCAAGCCATGACTAGATATTTAAGCTCTATAAAACAAACAATACTTTCTCTCTATATATATTTCATATATAGGGTAAGAGAAAGTAAAAATATAATAATTTTCTCTAGTTTAAAAAAAAAAAATTAAATAAAATAATTTTATTAAAGGAAACTCAAAAAATTCGAGAAAATTCAGAATTTTCCCATTGAAAAGAATTGATTTTTGTCTTGCTTTGTAAAAAATTAAAGCCTGCTAAAATTGATTAAATCCCTCAAATGAAAAATAATAAAAATTATTATATAATTAAATTTTTTATTTTTTTTTTTTTCTTAAAAAGATCTGAAATAGAACCTGGATAAAGAAAAACAAAACAGTCAGAAACTCCGCTATTATAGTGATATATCTAAAATTCTTTAAGATGTGAGGGTTGTATTTTTTACTGCCTGAAACGAGTTGAATGAAAAATTGTGGCACTTAATTAAGAAAGGGCGGGCCCGAGCCAATCCGAAGGGGGTCCAGGAGGGCGGATTGGCTAGTTATATATTTCATTAGACGCCTTATACTGCCCTATTAGTAGGGGGGAGGGGGAGAAATCCTGAACCCCCCCCATCTAAAATTTCTGGCTACGCCTATGATCTTCAGGGCCAAGCCATTGTCAACGGATTGATCCTCTAATGCTTATATTGGCAAAAGACAGAGTTTATACGATAAATTTAATGACCAAATGCGATGAACAGAGTGTGCGTGAACTCACTGCTAAAGTAAAGAAAAAAGAGAGATCTTGAAGAAAGGTTGAAATACGTTATCGTATTAGTGAACTTATTCACTCTCTACTAGAGATGAAACGATACCACTGAGGTACCGATTGCAAAGTATCGAGTACCTACTCGGTATCGATACTTACTCGTATCGGTCAATTTTTTCGTACAATTAAAAATAAGCAAAAACAACAGTCAGTACTGATATTATATCACAACCTTCATCACCGGAGACCTCCGAGTAGCAAGTATATGATAATATTTTTGTACATATCAAAGTTAAAAAGAAATTGTATTTAATTGCAATGATTATTAAAATACCTAAGATCGTGTATAATTGACAAAATTCGCCCTGATGAAGGTCGTGATTGGAGACCGAAACGTCGGCAAATAGAAATTAAATAAAAGATTTTTTTATTTAATCTCCTGGCTGCAAAATCCCTGCGAATATTGATCAAATCTCCACAGCCATGAAATATCAAGTTCTTGAAAAAAAAAAAAAAAAAAAAATTACGACACGTGAAAAATTTCAGGTACTATAATACTACTAATAATTTTCTAAGATGTTTCCCTGTTAAACACTCCTATAATAAAAATTAAAATACAGTGGTACCATCCAACCATTCCACTTATTTCTATTGTGAACAAGAACAAATGTAAGTAAATGTTCTTCCGACCTAACTAATCATCGCTTACGCGGACCGAGTATCGATACGAGTATTTTTGACCGATACTTACTTGGTACTCGATTCCAAAAGTACTTGGTATCAAAAGAAAAGTATCGAGTAAGTACTTGTATTTACTCGTATCCCACCCACCCTGGTACTCTATACACAAAGGTCAAACGATTTGCACTCTGGGCGAAAAAAATCTAGTCTTAGTCTTCCTGTGAAAAAAAAAAAACGTTTTCACTGGAGGAGGGGGGGAAAAGATTTTCCCGCAGTAGCGTGGTTCCGAAAAATGGGAAAATCTTCCGCGGGGTGGAAAAAATTTAGTTTCTTTAAAAGAAATTTTCCGCAGAAAAATTTTTGAGTTAAGGCCCCCCTCCCACCCGAAAAAATTTCTATATACGCCCCTGATTTCGGTTACAGCCCAGATTGAGGCCGAAATTCGGTTTCGGTTTCGGCTTGTTTCGGTCGGACCCTAATTTTAAACAAAATCGGCCAAAAAGTACTACGTAGGTCTTTACTAATGCACTTTCAGTTTTTTTTTTTTTCGATTTTCTTAAAAAATAATTTTGATTAAAATTCATAAATCAATTATTTTTTAGATTCTCTTTAAAATGTATATTCTCATTTTACACTAAAAATCACACTTTACTCTTTTGTACTCCATAAGTGTTTACAAAATATAAATATTTTTCTTAATTTTGGGAATTCTAATATATCGATAAAAAAAAATGTGGCGTGACAAGCACAGAACACAACCTTCAATTACCAAAGGTAAGAGAAAGTTGTGTGCCGTGATTATTTATATTATATTCCGTTCGACAAATAATTAAATAGCAAAGAATATAGAATAGCTTAAAGAAATTATACGACCCTTTTCTTTTTTTTTCCACCACACACACACACACACACAGACAAATTCCCCCTAAAGGTAAAATGAAATTTTTAAGCCCTTCTTTCTTCGTATATATGAATAAAAGAAAACGTTATTATTATTTTTATTTATTTTTTTTTTGATATATCCACCTATCTATCTATTCATCAATTTTTATATAAATATTTATATTTTATTCTTTATTTTTTTTTTTTATTGACTTTTGCCCGGAGGACGGACAGATGGATGAACAAACGGACAAACAGACAGACAGACAGACGGCTGGACAATAAATAAAAAAATAATAATAATAATACTTGATTATGTTCCTTTATCACGTTTTTCGTGTTGCTTGCTGACGGGTGGTGCTCTCCTCGCTTCTCCTCGCCTCTCGCCTCTCCTCTCTCTCTATGCCATATGCTGGTGGTGTTGGGCAACTTATACCAAATTAGCGTTAGTTAAATGCTTTAACTTTTTCAAATTAAATTTGTAGCTCGCGTAAGGGAAACTTTTGAGTCCACTTCTTTCTGACTTTTCCCTGTCGATGTTCTTTTTACCTGGGAAATATTCAGAAGTTCTACAGATGTCTATCCTAAGTATTCAACCTGTGCTAACTTGAGAGGGGGAAAAATCTTGGACTTTTTTCAGTTTTTCGCTAATATCACTTTAACTAAGCATATTCTGGGCACCATAGTCCAGAGCAACATTGTAGAGCATTAAATTTGCTAAATTCTGGTATATAAAAGGAATCGGTAGACCTAATATTTACCGAGATACGGCCGGTCAAAGTTAGACAAATTTTCTCGAAATGTAAAATTTTGTCTTTAATCGGCCGTATCTCGGTTAATATTAGCTCTACCAATTCGTTTTATGTACCAAAATTTAGCAAATTTAACGCTCTACAATGTTGCTCTGGACTATGGTGCCCAGAATATGCTTAGTTAATGTGATATAAGCGAAAAACTGAAAAAAAGTGTATTGTACTATGCTACACGAAATATGCTTAGTTTAGGGGAATTTAAGCGAAAAACTGAGAAAAGTTCAAAATTTTTGAGGTTTTTGTCTCCTGTCAAATTAGCACAGGGTCCTTGAGGTGTAAAACTTAGGATAGACATCCTAGATTACCCCCCCAAATAACCTGTAAGAATTTCATTAACTTGGGAATATTTTCCCAAAACATCTCTATTTTGTATCTACTGGTGATGATGGAATTAAAAAATTTCTTTATTTTTTAACTAAGAAATTTGCCCCCGGGTTTGGCGTAGTAGGTAGCGCGCCTACCTCCTATACCAAACGTCGCGGGTTCGGACCCAGGCAGTCCGAAGATTTTATTTAAGCCATTTGGATACCAGATGGCTTAAATAGAAATGCCTGACCCCACAATAGATATATTCTCTACAACGGTTATCGTCAAAGTCTTAAATGGCCTAAGTTGCCGAAAAGACTGTATGAATGTGTGTGTGAATGAGAAAAAAGTGTGAATGTTTAAAAAAAAAAAAAAAAAAAACTAAGAAATTTGGTGGCTGACAAGCGATAATTCAGAGCAGGAAAGTGAAGGCATCCAGTATAGAGTGGAAATATTTAATCAAATTTCGTTGACGTTTCGGGAACGTTGCTATCTTCAAAATGATAAATTGTTAACATATTTGTATGACTCGCTGTAATAGGAATTAATCATCTCGATTTTCTCAATTCAAAACAAAATAAACATCAAAACACTTTATATAATTCACAATAGAATCCACATCGACCAACTTAGTCCTGAAGATGGGAATAATGCGTTGCTGAAACGTCCAACGAAAACTGATTAAAATTTTTGTACTCTATGCTGGCTGCCTTCTGTATTTTTTTTTTTTTAATTTTTTATTCAGAACGTTATATGTTAGTTGCAACCCGGGGGTGTGTGTGTGTGTGTGTGTGTGTGTGTTGAATTCAATTTTTAGTTGGTAATTTAATAGGAAAAAAAAAAAAAAATTAAAATAAATATAGGGAAGAGTTTTCTTTTCTTTTCTTCTCCCCGATATATAGGGGTTCAATACTTCTATATTCTTTGCGATATTCGATAGCTGGATATAAAATTTCATTTGAGGTGTATAGAAAAGAAAGAATCAAGTTTAAGTTGGAGACTAAACACGATTGCCAATTGAAAATGATGGACAAAATATTCTTAGTTTACGAGATATAAGCGAAAAAATCTAAAAATCTGAATATAAAAATACTTAGATTAAGTATAATTGAAGTTCTTAATGATTGCTGAGATGTAAAATAAATAAATATTGGTGAAGATAGGGGGCAGTTATTTGGATTAACTCCTTTTCCTATGGGTCAACGTTTCGGAGCCAAAACGACTCCTTCTTCAGGAACTTACGGTTAACAAACTACATGTGTACTAGCGTGATTAATCACAACTTTTAATGACAAAATTGAGGGATATTTGTTTTCTTGACCCCGCATGGGGAGTAGGCTTGTACTACTATTATAAAAATAAAATAAATAAATAAATAAATGAAAACAAATAAAAAAAAATTCCTTAAATAATATGATGTGAACTTTTTATTTGTTAACCATAAGACCTGAAGAAGGAGTCGTTTTGGCCCCTAAACGTTGATTGGAAGGTGTTAATCCAAATAAATTGATCTGAAAATCATCTCCGGATTTTATTTATTCATCTTTTTCACATAAATAAATGTTGTATTTATATATTTTAAGAGGAATTAAATAGAAGGGGTTCATTTTTTTCACAAAAGAGTAAAAAAATGGACTTAATTCACTTTGGTATCCATGGCTTAAATAAAATCATCGGACAGCCTGGGATCCGAACCCGCGACCCTTGCTATACAAGGTCAGCACGCTAGCCACTAGACCAAGCCCGAGGGCTGCCCCTCATATATATATATAGATAAGAGAAATAAACCTAATATCGAAAAACGAAAGTCACTTGTATATGCTCTAAAAATAATCTGAAATCAAATTTTTTTTGAGGCCGATAAATAAGTTGGTTCAAAATCTGGCTTAGAAATTTTAATATAACTAGCCGCGTTGCCCCCCTGGACCCCCCCCTCCTCGCCTTTTCTTCTTCATTATAAAAAGAAAATTATTATTATTCCATTCCAATCCAGTGCCTGCTTGAGGATTTGTTTACATTCATGGAATACACAAATGAAAAGAATACATAAAGCCAGGGAGCCGTGGCTCAGTGAGAAGACATTAGCTTCTCGCACCGGAGTCCCGGGTTCACTTCCCGTCCCAAGCGAGAAAAATTTATTTCATTTGATTTGACTACAAATCATTTGAAATAAATAGGGATGGGGTCTAAATGGCTTTAGATGCCGAAAAAGACCTTAAAAAAAAAACAAGAATACATAAATATTTCTATATACATTTCCTATGGGAGAAATCGTAACTTTAAGAATTAATAACTCAAAAAGTTATGGGAATTTCGGGATGAAAATAATTTTTCTGTAATCCAGTGAAGATCCTCTTTTTGCATATAAAATTTTATTTCAAGATTCCAACGGGAAGTTGCCCAATGGATGTGGGAGGTGTTGTTTTTCTAACCCTTGAATCCAATCGCTTGATAAACCCTCAACCCTCATTCTGGGGTGGTCGAGAGTGGAAATTAGAAGGAAAGGAAATCCTTACTTAGTTTTTGGGAAATTAGGTGAAATTTTATAAAGAAAGAAAGAAGAGGAAAAAGAGAGTGTTCTGGCCAGGAGGCAGGCATCTGTAGCTGTGGTAGCTGTGGCTAGAGGAGCGAGCAGGCGAGCAGCTGTTGTGTCGTCCAGGAGGCCCTTTGCAGGAGGAGCAGCAGCAGCAGCAGCAGCCCTCTGCTCCCTTCCCTTTTTATGCACATGATGCACTTGGCACATTCAAAAAGGGCAAATGCAAATCCAACACAAAGGGTCGCGCTCTTCTTCTTTACACTTGTAATATAATTAATACTATCCAGTCTGAATTATTTAGACCCTTGGAAAAAAAAAAAAAAAAACACTTTCAAATTGGAAAAGCGTGTTTTTGCATCCGCTTAATGATTTGTGGAAATCATTATTTTTTTTTTTTTTTTTTGTTGGCTCAAGGGTGGGTGTGTCCAGTAGTTGGGCCAATTTTGGAACCCTCCTTTTTGTTCGAGATTTGCTGATTTGGAAGCAACTCTAAAAAAAAATAAGAATTTTTTTCTTTATTTCATTGCCTTTTCTATAATTCACTAATGTCCGTCTGTCTGTCTTGCTCTCAACTTCCCTTTTCACACAAGGTTACGTTTTCTCCAATTTTCTAAGCGGGGGAGACCTTTTGCTATTTTATCATTTTGTCTGTCTGTTTGTAACGCATAGACTCCGAAACTATTGGGTAGATTTTCATGGAGTTTTTTTTTATGAGTAGAAAATTATCCCCGGGATGGTTTTAGGGTATAATTATGCCAAATTAGGGATAGGGGGCCCCCCTTAGCAGGGGTACAAATCGGGAATATTTCCATTGTGTTCTCTAACTCCTTAGGAAAAATTAAAGCTAATTAATTATAATAATGAAATAAATAAATCTCCCAAATGAATAATAATAAAAATTAATATATAATTAAATTTAGTTTGTTTTTTTTTAGGACTGAATCTCTTAAAAATATATTCAGAAAATTGATAAAATTCTTCTTTTCCCCTAAAATTTATCATTTCCTTGGAATTTTCGCCCCTACCCCACAAAAAAAAATTATCCTTTATTTATTTTTCACACTTTTTTGATAAACTTAAAATGACACTTCGCCCGGGAGCCGTGGCTAGGGTTACGGTATCGGAAAAAAAGTATCGATACTTGTACTTGGTATCGTATCGAAAGGAAAGTATCGGATGAAAAGTATCGATACCAGTAGGTATCGAGTATTTTTTAAAGTATGAGTATTTTTCCTCTTTTTTTATGTTTTTTCGGCATCTCCTGACGTCGGCCTATCCTGACGTCGTTCAAAGGGCCCAACGGAAGATCAATGGGGTATACTGGTGTCCAATGTCCTCAAGGTAATGAGCACCAGGAGGAGGGGGCTTTCTCAACCAAAATACGGATTTTGCCAAAATAAAAGTCTGTCCATTTTCACTGGTCGACAAAAATGAACTTTTTTTCTTTCTCAAGAATAAAGATCTGAGATTCTAGAAATATTTTTCATAAATTCAAATATCATTTCAGTTTTTCCCCATTAGGCTCAGTTTTAGAGATATATAGAAAAATATTTTAATAGAAAAAGTGCTCTAAACGGCTGATGAAAAAATTCTAACTATATATCTGAATTCAAGTATCAAATTTTCCATTTTTAATAAATAATTATTAGGAATATATGAGATATTTTTTGGCAGAATCGCAATTAAAATATTTATATAACGTTTAAAGTCTGTCTATATGGCCTAAGATGTCGAAAAAACTTGAAAAAAAAATTATATTTGAATGAGTACTTTTCATTCGATACTGGCAATCAAGTACTCATATGAGTAAAGTATCGAAAGAAAAGTATCGAGTAAAAAAAGTACTAGTATCGAAACAAAAGTATCGATACCAGGAAGTATCGATACTTTTTTCCCTAGCCGTGGCTCAGTGAGAAGACATTAGCTTCCCGCACCGGAGTCCCGGGTTCACTTCCCGTCCCAAGCGAGAAAAACTTATTTCATTTGATTTGACTATAAATCATTTGAAATAAATAGGGATGGGGTCTAAATGGCCTGAGATGCCGAAATCGAGGGTTGTGTTCTGTGCTTGCCACAACAGATTTTTTGTGTCGACATGTATTTAGTTTCCAACAGTATATATTCGATGTAAAACTTATAAGTATCGGAAAATATTTATATTTTGTTACCATGGCAACCATTTCTCCTATCTTTTCTATGGACTACAAGAGTAAAGTGTGCTTCAGAAGATTTCAATCACAAAATGAGAATATACATTTTAAAGAGAATCTAAAAAATAATTGATTTTAAACTGGTAACCGTTGGCTCTAGTTGAAACATTATGCTTTAATAGGAGAATTAAATTCTCCTATTAAAAAATTATTGATTTTTGAATTTTAATCAAAATTGTTGGAGCGAATTTTGAGAAAATAGAAAAAAAACTGAAAAAATACATCAGTAAAGTACTAGTACTTTCTGGCCGATTTTGATTAAAAACTTCGTATTACGCGAAAACCACTCTGAAAGTTTATATATAAAATAACTACCTAATAAATTAACATATATCAAAAATTAATAATTTATTAAATAGATCGTATAAATAAACTCAGCCAAAAACATCGGAGATGCAAAGGGGCGCCTCGCATTATTTTTGCCCAGCGTCGAGGTGAAATCAAAAATGCGCCTCGCTTTTCTGATTTATATAAAAGCGAGGAAATATTTTCACTTAAATAAAACCCCTACAGAATTTTATTTGTTTCATATATCCTCGCTTTTATATAAATCAGAAAAGCGAGGCGCATTTTTTTGATTTCACCTCGACGCTGGGCAAAAATAATGCGAGGCGCCCCCTTTTTGCATCTCCGATGTTTTTGGCTGAGATTTCACTTCTTTTTGTGAAATATTGCATTTAAATATTATTTAATAATTTATGTTTATTAAATATTAAGTTATCCCATGAATAGATATTTTAATATGCATTCCAAACAGTAAAAAATAAATACATCATTTGGTATTAATTCAAAACGATAAACATAGGATTTCACCAAATTTTATAAAATTTTAGGTTTTTTATTTTTGTTATGTTAGTAGGATGTAAATACATCGTTTAGTATCTATTCAAAACGATAAACATAGGATTTCCCTAAATTTTATAAAATTTTAGGTTTTTTATTTTTGCTATGTTGGTAGAATGTAAATACATCGTTTGGTATCCATTCAAAACGATAAACATAGGATTTCCCTGAATTTCATAAAAATTTTAGGATTTTTATTTTTGTTATGTTGGTAGAATGTAAATACATCGTTTAGTATCCATTCAAAACGATAAACATAGGATTTCACCAAATTTTATAAAATTTTAGGTTTTTTATTTTTGTTATGTTGGTAGAATGTAAATACATCGTTTGGTATCCATTCAAAACGATAAACATAGGATTTCACCAAATTTTATAAAATTTTAGGATTTTTATTTTTGTTATGTTGGTAGAATGTAAATACATCATTTGGTATTAATACAAAACGATAAACATAGGATTTCACCAAATTTTATAAAATTTTAGGATTTTTATTTTTGTTATGTTGGTAGAATGTAAATACATCGTTTAGTATCCATTCAAAACGATAAACATAGGATTTCCCTAAATTTTATAAAATTTTAGGTTTTTTATTTTTGTTATGTTGGTAGAATGTAAATTCATCGTTTGGTATCCATTCAAAACGATAAACATAGGATTTCCCTAAATTTTATAAAATTTTAGGTTTTTTATTTTTGTTATGTTGGTAGAATGTAAATACATCGTTTAGTATCCATTCAAAACGATAAACATAGGATTTCCCTAAATTTTATAAAATTTTAGGTTTTTTATTTTTGTTATGTTGGTAGAATGTAAATTCATCGTTTGGTATCCATTCGAAACGATAAACATAGGATTTCCCTAAATTTTATAAAATTTTAGGTTTTTTATTTTTGTTATGTTGGTAGAATGTAAATTCATCGTTTGGTATCCATTCGAAACGATAAACATAGGATTTCCCTAAATTTTATAAAATTTTAGGTTTTTTATTTTTGTTATGTTGGTAGAATGTAAATTCATCGTTTGGTATCCATTCGAAACGATAAACATAGGATTTCCCTAAATTTTATAAAATTTTAGGTTTTTTATTTTTGTTATGTTGGTAGAATGTAAATTCATCGTTTGGTATCCATTCGAAACGATAAAGATAGGATTTCACCAAATTTTATAAAATTTTAGGTTTTTTATTTTTGTTATGTTGGTAGAATGTAAATTCATCGTTTGGTATCCATTCGAAACGATAAACATAGGATTTCACCAAATTTTATAAAATTTTAGGTTTTTTATTTTTGTTATGTTGGTAGAATGTAAATTCATCGTTTGGTATCCATTCGAAACGATAAAGATAGGATTTCACCAAATTTTATAAAATTTTAGGTTTTTTATTTTTGTTATGTTGGTAGCACTTCTTATCACGTTAATCTATTGTATTTCTATCTGAAGGGATCTATCCTAAAATTTTTTATTCCATTAGGGATGAAAATTACTAATATTAATAGATATGTTCATAGATGACGTCATCAGTGAGCAAAATAGTTAGAATTGTCTTTTGGCCATGTTAAAGATAGGACAAATTTGAAATTTTGAATACCTCTCAAAAAGTCACTTTTGATCCAAAATGAAATTTTATATCAAAGGTATCGGGTTTTTGATAGTATCTATTTGTATTTTAAATTTCATCCAAATCGGTCCAGCAGGGAAACCTGTAGCTTTGTCTAAAAATTTGAAAATTGAAGAAAAGAATGAAAAAAAAAAAGAAAAAAAAAAGAAAAAAAAAAAAAAAAGGAAAAATAAGAGACTAACTTTTGACCTTCCGAAATTGGCAAAATCTCAACTTTGAGCCTCTGCCATTCTGTTTGGCACTGGAATTTCTTTTTGAATTCGTGCTCAAAATAATCCTTATTTATTCTAGTTTAATATAAAAAAAATTTGGCTCCGATATCTTAAAACCTTTTTGAGATATTCGCCCAGAAAGAGAAAAGTTTCTCAAAAAACTTTTTTCACGTCCCTATCTTTTATTAAGGATTTAAAATCATTCTTGATAATATAGTCTAGGGACGACTCGTCCATCTAAATGCAATGGGCCATTGGCATCTATTGGAATGTCAACTAAATGGTAGTATTAAGAGTTTCTTTGCTTTCTTTTGCTTTTCACATGCTCGGCGACGAGTCGCTCCCGCGACTCTTGATATACTTTTTGGGGGACATAAATATATATTTTTATAATATTTATTGAAATTTTCTTTACAAGTGGAGGTACATACTTTAAACTCACTAGAAGGGAAACTTATTCCCATTTGAACGAAACTCGCCTTATTTGGGTGGTGGCTAGCTACCCTAGCTAGCGACCCCGAACGAGAGTGACAAACATGGCGGGGTTGAGATGTGAAATCTTACTACACGTCCTCAGCCAACTAAACACCGTGCCCTCGGGATTGGCGTAGTGGCTAGCGTACTGGCCTTGCATACCAAGTTTTTATTTAAGCCATTTAGCCACCTGGACTCCAAATAAATAACATACAACGTGGGTTCGAATCCAGCGAGTGCCTCATTTACGTGTTTAATAACACAAGATCGATAAATATAAAATTTTATTTAATTTTTGACTCGAATATTAAGAGAAAGTAAATGAACCCTGTCATTGTGATTTTGTCTCTTAAAATTCGATTGGTGGTAGCAAGCAAGCATGCATGCATGCATGCATGTCTTGTGAGTGAGCGGGCGAGAGAGCGAGAGAGCAGAGGGTGCGGTCGATGCAGAGTTGGTTTTGGTCGGCGGCAGCGGCAGGCAACGATTGATTGGCTTCCCCGGGACTCTCTTCTCTCTCCCTCTCCCTCTCTCTCTCTACTCTCTTTCTCTTTCACTCTTACACACACACACATATACAAACACTCTCTCTCTCTCTCTCTTTCTGTCTTATATACTCTTGACTCGTCCGTCC
The DNA here is from genome assembly GCA_023213315.1 of Euborellia annulipes. NCBI lineage: Eukaryota > Metazoa > Arthropoda > Insecta > Dermaptera > Anisolabididae > Euborellia > Euborellia annulipes. The sequence continues at coordinate 19,434 of JAKCPI010010113.1, forward strand.
GTCCGTCTGTCGTCTTCGTCGTTTCCTCGTTGAGCAATCCCTCCCCTCCCCTCCCCTCTCTCTTCTTTCTCCTTTAAAATTCTAATGAATGAATTTAATTAAACATTGAGTTGACGATTCCGATGAGAGTCCACGTGTCCCCCCCCCCTCCTCTTCTTTAAAGATCAAATTCCCTCCCCGTCGTTTACGGACCCTTTTCTCTTAAATTTTATTTTATTTCTAGACACTAATCACCGGTTGCTTCACTTATAATCAACAAGCAAACCGACCGATAACAGGACCACGCTTAACCTTCGAGTTAATAAAATAAGTTTTAAGCTAGAAACTTGCTTATGTTCCTAATTTCACCCCGTTTGGTCTTAGCTAGTTAACTACGACCTGGGCTGTTTGTTATTTATAGATGTGTAAAGACTCGAAAGTCAAAGTCAATTAGCTTATCCTAAGGATAGCTAGTTCAGTAGAAATGAAGCAACTGGCCCTAAATAAGTTTTTCTACTACCCTCGTAAAATTCTCTATCCATTGAAAAAAGTTCTTTGAAAATTCAGAGTTAATGCATTAAAAAACACACTTTTCTCCCATTCACACTCACATAGATAGATAGATTTGCTCTGAGGCTATTCTTTCTCTTACCTTCGGTGATCGAAAGTTGTGTACTGTGCTTGTCACACCAGATTTTTTGTGTCGACATGTATTTAGTTTCCGACAGTATGGTACATTCGATTTTCAAGATGTAAAATTTATAAGTATGGGAAAATATTTATATTTTGATACCATGGCAACCATTTCTCCTATCCTTCCTATGAAGTACAAGAGTAAAGTGGTCTTCAGAAGATTTCAATTGCAAAATGAGAATATACATTTTATAGAGAATCTAAAAAATAATTGATTTTTGAATTAAAAAAAAAATCGTTGGAGCCAATTTTGAGAAAATCGAAAAAAACTGAAAAAGTGCATCAGTAAAGTACTAGTACTTTTTGGTCGATTTTGTTCAAAAGCTTGGTGTCACGTCCCATGGGGGTGCCTAACTTAAATATAAAATTCCAACCTCCTAGCTCTTTTCGTTCTTGAGATATTTTGTTCACAGCACACACACACACACACACACACACACACAGACAGACCATGTCGCGAAAACCACTTTTTTGGATTCAGGGGACCTCAAAACGTGAAGATCCATCAAAATCTCGACATCGAATTTTTGACATGAATCCAATACTTTCTCTCTATATATATATATTACATATATACATAAGTAAGAGAAAGTAAAATGAATTCCTTAAATAAAGTGTGATATTCTCCAACAAGCTTTCTTTTAGCAAATATTTCTTGAATCCATTTTCTTTTCTTTTTATTACATCTTTCTTCCTCGTCTAAAATTAATGAAATTATTGTTAATTCTTTTTTATTACTTTCTCTTACCTATGTATATATGTAATATATATATAGAGAGAAAGTATTGGATTCATGTCAAAAATTCGATGTCGAGATTTTGATGGATCTTCACGTTTTGAGGTCCCCTGAATCCAAAAAAGTGATTTTCGCGACATGGTCTGTCTGTCTGTGTGTCTGTGTGTGTGTGTGTGTTCAATTTTAAGCATGAAGGAATTGAGCTACGAGGTTGAAATTTTATATTTAAGTTAGGCAGCCCCCGGGACCGGAAAAATAAGCTTTTAATCAAAATCGGCCAAAGAGTACTAGTACTTTACTGATGTACTTTTTCAGTTTTTTTCGATTTTCTCAAAATTCGCTCTAACGATTTTGATTAAAATTCAAAAATCAATTATTTTTTAGATGCTCTTTCAAATGTATATTCTCGTTTTGCCCTCAAAATTGTTTGAAGACCACTTTACTCTTGTGCTTCATAGGAAAGATAGGAGAAATGGTTGCCATGGTAACAAAATATAAATATTTTCCCATACTTATAAATTTTACATCTGAATTCAATTGTACCCTACTGTCGGAAACTAAATACATGTCGACACAAAAATCTGGTGTGACAAGCACAGTACACAACTTTCGATTACCGAAGGTAAGAGAAAGTTGTGTGCTGTGCGCCAGTCACACCAGATTTTTAAATTTAGGCATTTTGACAAATGCATTAAGACTAACTGAACAACTGAAGTAACAACTCCAACTGCACTTAAACAAAAAAAAAAATGGCAGCTGGACGTGTCTTTGCCGGTTCTTGACGGTGTAGTGTGAATGGATAGCAGATTTGACGTGACGTTGCCATTCCGTTCCATGACGTTGACGTTACGTATAATGTGAATCGACCTTAATGCGCTCCGGGATTCCGTTCCACAACCTCACAGACTCCACAGAGAACGACATACCAAATGTTGTCGTTCTGTGCTTCGGCATCTGCAGGTCAAGCGGACTCCCCCTGAGACTCCTGGATATCCCCGTATAAGTAGAAGGGCTGCTGATTCTTCAAGAGACCATACACATAACACCCTAGGTGGTACTTCCTCCTATTCCAACCGAGCTTATTATAATAGGGCGTTATGTGATGGTCAACGGGGACTCCGAATATAAACCTCACTCAGGAGTTTAACACCCTCTCAAGTGCAAGTCCCCTCTCCCCCGTCAGATCATTGTCTGCCTCCGATCCTCACTGGGGGGTACCTGCGTTATTTGCCGGCCAATGTCGTTAATGTATAGAGAAAACAAAAGCGGCCAGCACGCTAATCCCTACACCAAGTCCGCGGGCATCCCTCTCTTCTAATATCATATCGACAGGAAATTTCATTAGTTTTGACAGACTTTTAGGCATTTGGATAGGAGAAACTTTCCTACTAGAATCTTTTTTTTTTTTTTGTTTTTTAAATAATTTTTTTTTTCTGTTTAAATTATTAATCTAAATTGATAACGCCAAAAAAAAAAAAAAAAAATAAAGTTCGTATCAACTTAACTTATTATCTATTAACTATTCTGTTTTTTTTTTTTTTTTCTATTTCGTTTTGAAAACACTCCAATGAAAATAAATTAATCCCCAAATGAGGGATTTATCGTTTCGTTATAAAAAAACACATCCTCAGATGCGACCATAGTCTCTTGAATATTATATTAAATAATACACTAGGTGATATATTTCAAGTTTTTATTGGCGAAATAAAGCATTTTAGTTATGAAATATTCCACATCATAGAGAATCCAGACAAAATAATCGCTCTCTTGAATCGCCGAATGGGTATGCTCAGAAATTTTCTAAAAATTCAGACAAATCTATTTCATATTATGAAAAAACTTATATTCTCAATTATTTTTAGTGTTTCATTGAAAATATTAATATTCCGAATCTGGCCTTCGATACTCCGGCATGCCGGCTAATCCGGGGTGTTGAAATGAGATATTGCAGCAAAGAAAAAGGGGAAATTTAAGAAATAAGAGAGTTTAAATTAAATAATAAAAATTAATTACTCAAAGCAAAAATTTTAAGGTCCTAATCCACTCTGACTAGGTGCAGAGCTCGTCAAAGGTGGGCTGAGTTTTAATAGAAAGTAACACCAAAATGCAGCTATATATTTTTTTTCTTTATTTAATCTTATTTATTTTACAACTGACGTTTCGGTTCTATGTTTATGTCATAGCTGGCCAAAAGTCTACCAAATGTGTCATAGTGGATTTTATACATTTTTAGTAGGTACATTATTATTATATAATAATAGTAATAATTATTGTATAAGGTTCTAGAAATGTAAAAATCCACTATGAAACACTTGGTAAAGACTTTTTTCCAAGTCTGAAGATGGTTCAAACATAGAATCGAAACGTCACCTATGCAAATAAAATAAATACTGGTAAATCAAAAATTCGATGTTGAAATCATTATTTAATTAATTAACCTTTGAGAAATCAAGTCAAGTTTTTCATTTATATATTCAAATCCATTACAATTAGGGTTTGGAAAAAACCGGAAAATTTTGAAAACCGGTTTTTCTGTTTTTTACAAAGCGTAAAACCGGTAAACCGGTTTTAAACCGGTTTTTTGTCAACATCTTAAATGATAATCGTTATTAATGAATATATATCTATTGGGGATCCAGGCATTCTTATTTTAACCATTTGGTAAGCAAATGGCTTAAATATAATCGGACTACCTGCGATCCGAACCCAAAAAAATTATTATTACTACTTTTCCAATCCAGTGCCTACTTGCGGAATTGTTTACATTCATAGAATACAAAAAATCCAAAAAATACATAAGCTTATATATTTCTCCATAAAATTCCTACGGGAGAAATCGTAAATCTAGGAATTTTTTTTTTTTTTTTTTTAAGGTCCTTCTCGGCACCTAAGGTCATGGGGTCTACCCATCCCTATTTATTTGAAATGATTTGTAGTCAAATCAAATGAAATAAATTTTTCTCCCTTGGGATGGGAAGCGAACCCGGGACTCCGGTGCGAGAAGCTAATGTCTTCTCACTGAGCCACGGCTCCCGGGCAACTTTAGGAATTAATAACTCAAAAAATTGTCCCCTTGGGCTTGGTGTAATTGGTAGCGTGCCTATCTTCTATACCGAACGTCGTGGGTTCGGGCCCCAGGCAGCCCCATGATTTGGATACCAAACGCTTAAATAGAAATGCCTGGATCCCCAATAGATATTATCATATGTAACGGTTATCGTAGTCTTATATGGCCTAAGTTGCCGAAAAGACTGTGAATGTGTGTGTGACTGCGAGGGTGAATGAGAAAAAAGTGTGAATTTTTTTTTTTTTAACTCAAAAAATTGTAGGAATTTCGAGACCCGAGTATTTTTCCTGTAATTTCCAAAACGACCTCCCAATGACTGCAAAATTTCGTCATTCCAAAGGAAAGTTGGTCAAACAGAGCAAGACAGACGGACGAATAGACAGACACTCCGCTATTATTATAGCTTATATATATTTTTTAAGTATTGGAAAATTCGGCATCTAAGGCCATTTAGACCCCATCCCTATTTATTTCAAATGATTGATAGCTAATTCAAATGAAATAAATTTTTCTCGCTTGTGAAGGGAAGCGAACCTGAAGCTCCAGGCACTAGAAACTTAATGCCTTTTATCTGAGCCACGGGCTAATTTATTATTGGAATACAAGTATCACTGAAGAAAAAATTTAAAAAGAAAAACAGAATTCGGTTTTTCGAGAAAAACTCGGTTTCTCGGTTTTTGAAAATTAGCCAAAAAACCGGTATACCGGTTTCGGTTTCCACCGGTGTCCAAACCCTAATTACAATCCTGTTTTTCCATCTTCATTTTGCAAAAACAAAATTTGTACGTACAAAAGAAAATGTTTTTGAAAAAGAACAAACATCCTTGGTGCAATATTCAAGTGATTAATGATGCGATTACTCAGAGGCTGGATAATAATCAATGTAAGGGATGAATAATACAACAAATTCAAGAAAATCAAAAAGCCACCTGGTCGTCGCTTCGGTTGTCGATAGAAAGTAAAGCAGAGCAAAGAGATAATTTGACGAGCCAAAATTTTGAATTTTATTTTTATTTAATCTCAGACACTAAATATTATCTGTGTTGTCTTGTCTGTTCTTCAAATGAATGGAATTTTTGCTTTATTTCTTAATAAACAAGACACAAAGACAAATATTTTTGTAATAATAACAAAAAAAAAAAAAGATAGCCTTCAAAAGAGAGGAGGCAGGCAGGCGATAGACAAAATATTAGAAAAATATTTGGAGGACTTTGAAGGAAACGAGAGAGAGGCAAATAAACAATCGCCATGTATTTTTGGACTTGCTGCCTTCTCTATTTAATATTAGAGCCAGCTACTTGCCTAAAATAATTAAATATTTGTTTTTGCTCTGAGTGTACAGTATATATAATTCGCAAAAATGTCTGTCTGTCTATCTGTCACGCTTTCCAGTTGCTATTTTATATGCTCAAAGAGGACCTTCTGGGGCAGTGCTTGCAAGTCGCGGCCCCCTTGGAACATTATATCAAGGCCCCCCTAGTTCTTACTTTCTCTTACCTCTATATATGTTTGTATATAGAGAGAGAAATTATTGGATTCATGTCAAAAATCCGATGTCGAGATTTTGATGGATCTTTACGTTTTGAGCTCCCCTGAATCCAAAAAAGTGGTTTTCGCGACATGGTCTGTCTGTGTTCAATTTTAAGCATGAAAGAATTGAGCTAGGAAGCTGAAATTGTATATTTAAGTTAGGCACCCGCATGGGACGTGACACGAAGCTTTTAAACAAAATCGGCCAAAGAGTACTAGTACTTTACTGATGCACTTTTTCAGTTTTTTTCGATTTTCTCAAAATTCGCTCCAACGATTTTTTTTTATTTTATTTTTTAGATGCTCTTTAAAATGTATATTCTCATTTGGCTCTTGAAACCTTTTGAAGTACTCTTGTACTTCATAGGAAAGATAAGAGAAATAGTATCAGGATTAATGCAATAGGAAGGAAAAGTTAGAATTAAATCTTACAATCATTATTCTATAAATAATTTTATTTAATAAATTTTAATTTGGCATTATTATTATGTATTTAATATAAGCTAATAAAAAGATTTATTCACAGTATGAGTGAAAATCAGTGTGGATATTTAAAAAAGCGCGAGATGGTCAGAGAGGGCTGCACGTCGCATTTCTCGACGATGAAAAAATCTGGTGTGACTGTCACACCAGATTTTTCGTGTCGACATATATTTAGTTTCCACCGATATATTAGAATTCAAGATGTAAAATTTATATGAATGGGAAAATATTTATATTTTTACTTTGTCTTACCCTATTTATGAAATATATATAGAGAGAAAGTATTTTGACTTTTTACCATGGCAACCATATCTTCTATCTTTTCTATGAAGTACAAGAGTAAAGTGGTCTTCAGAAGATTTCAATGACAAAATGAGAATATACATTTTAAAAAGCATCTAAAAAATAATTGATTTTTGAATTTTAATCAAAATCTTTGGAGCGAATTTTGAGAAAATCGAAAAAAAAAAAACTGAAAAACTACATCAGTAAAGTAGTGCCTACTACTATTTTTGTTCAAGAGCTCACGTGCCAGGGGGTACCTTACATAAATATAAAATGTCAACCTCATAGCTCTTTTCGTTCTTAAGATATTTTGTTCACAGACAGACAGACAGACCATGTCGCGAAAACCACTTTTTTGGATTCAGGGGACCTCAAAACGTGAAGATCCATCAAAATCTCGACATCGAATTTTTGACATGAATCCAATACTTTCTCTCTATATATATATTACATATATACATAGGCGCCGGAACTGAAGGGGCAAGGGTACATTGCCCCCTCCCTGGCATCCTATAGGAGGGGGCAGAAGGGGGACAAAATTTCTTCTTTTATTTCATTTATTTTTAAAAATAATACATTTTTACTTTTGAAAAATAAAATCTTTTAAATTAAAAAAAAAATTAAAAGAGTAAGAAATTCATTTTTTTCCAAAATATTTTATATAGACCTTATTGTATTTCTAATTTCTAAAAACATTTTATATTGAATTAAAAGAAGAAAATTAAAAATATTTATTTCCTTCAAATAGTATAAATATAGCCTAAAAATTTTTTTGATAAAATCACTTGCAAATTTAAAATTTTAATTTTATTAAAATTGTGATTTTATTTAAAATTTTTAAAGCTTTATAGTAGATTTGTTTTTGTTTTATACTATGTGAACATATTAAATTATTTTAATTTTCTAAAAAAAAATTTTTTGTCCCCTCCCCCCCCCCTGATTCAAATTCGCTCCGGCGCCCCTGCATATATAGGCAAGAGAAAGTAAAAATTATTAAAATAAAAAAAAATAAATAAACAAGGTTTGTGTTTCTAATTTCACTCTTTATACCGAACTTTGATTCTTAGCTAAAGATCTGCGCTCTTATTTAATCATATGATTAGCGTGAAAAGACTCGAAAACTAGCTTGTGTGAAAAAAAAAGAAGACGGAATGTGTGTGTGAGTTTGCCTATGCCGTTCGTAGCGCGGGCGGGCGGGCGGGTTCCATTTTCTTGTCGCCTCGTGTGTACTTTAAAGTGGCGGGCGGCTTTTGCTCAGGTCCAGAGGCGGCGGAGGAGGGCTTTAAAATTGTGTTGCTAGGCAACGGCCTCGAGGGGGGGTCGTCGGTAAGCTGCTCCAGTTGCCATGTGTCCTGAAGGTACTTATTTCCTGATTAGTACTTGCGCACAAGGGACCTCGGGCAGAGAGAGAGAGAAAAAAAAAAAAAAAAAATTATATACATTCCTATTTATCGAAAAATCGAACGTTTGTTTTTTAAGGATTCGATAATAATATAACGCAAGTGTGTGTGTGGGGGGGGGGGAGAGAAAGAGAGAGGGAGTGATGGGTCGATAAAAAAGAAACAGAACAGACTCTCTCTCTCTCTCTTTGTGTTATCACAAAATTAAAATAGAGATGTGGACCTCACTAAAATGAGTTCGTTCCCTTTTTATTTTTACAGCAGCCCTTTTTTTGTTTGAAGAAATTAAATAAAAATATGATTTTTTAGATAAGCCCAACCAGGCCAGGGGGGAACATTCAAATCTATATATTATTTACTAGCCGCGTAGCCCGCCTTCTTAAAATTTAATTATTTCATCTGAATGTCACGCCCTGTTTAATCAACTCCCGAAATTAAATTATACCCTTATAGTGGAGGAAAACTCGGGGGCCAAGCCAAGGGTGGAGGATCCCGAGAAATCAGCGTCTGAAAAGACATCGTCTGTGTGTGTGTTTTTTTAAAGCATGAAGGAAATGAGTTAAGAGGTTGACATTTTCCGGTAGCCATTGATATATCAAAAAATCTGGTGTGAGCGGCGCACAGTACGCAACTTTCTTTTACCGAAAGGTAAGATAAATAAAAAAAAAAAAAAGTAAAGTATTAGTACTCTTTGGCCGATTTTGTTCAAAAGCTTCGTATCACGTCCCAGGGGGCTACCGTATTTTAAATATAAAATTTTAATCTCCTAGCTCTTTCCGTTCTTGAGATATTTTGTTCACACACAGGCAGACAGACCATGTCGCGAAAAGCACTTTTTTGGTTTCAGGGAACCTCAAAACGTGTATATCCATCAAAATATCGACCTTGAATTTTTGACATTAATCCAATACTTTCTCTCTCTCTCTCTCTCTCTCTCTCTCTCTATATATATATATATATATTTTATAAAAAAAAACACACTTTTCTCCAATTCACACGGTATTTTCGGCAACTTAGGCCATTTAAGACTCCATACGATAACCGTTATTATAAATATAGCCCAGGCATTCTTATTTAAGCCATTTGGTATCCAAATGGCTTAAGTAAAATCATCGGACTGCCTGGGGTCCGAACCCTCGACCCTTGGTATACAAGGCAGGCGCACTACCAACGCCAAGCCCGAGAGCTATTACATATATACATAGGTAAGAGTTAGTAAAATTAAAGTCAATTAATTATAATTAATTAAATCTCTCAAATGAAACATAATAAAAATTCTTATTTAATTAAATTTTTCTTTTTTTTTCCCATTGTATATAAATTAGGGTCGGAAAACAAGATTTTCGGCCTCAATCTTAGTTTCGGCTGAAACCGAAACTTGTATTTCCTATAAAAATTCTTATCATTTTACTTTTTTTTTTTTTTTTTGTGAAATTTTTCCGTTCTGTGAAAATCATTTTTTTAGGGAGACTAAATTTTTTTCCGCAATTTTTTTCCTCAATTGCATATCATTTGACCTTTTTTTTTTTTTGCTTGCGAGTCTTATCTCATCTTTTCAGACCAGGATTTTTTGGCCGAAACCGAATATTCGGTCGGTTCCTAATATAAATTCAAAGCAAAGCTCATATAAAATGTGAGTACTGTCGGCGCCACAAGTGCCTGACGTGCTCGAGAGTGGAGCCTTGACCTTAATCAACCAAACCATTATTTTTTAAAATAAATAAATTATCTGTTTTTAATAGTACTGAAGGAGAAAAGCTACTTTTAAGAAGGCTCCACTCTCAACTTGTGGCGTCGACTGTACTCATTAAAAAACAAAATTGTTACTAGAACTGACTGCTTCGTATCTATGTAACAAACATTACTATGACTTTCTGTACAAGTATTTACATGAATACCTACGAAATGACAATTCTCCAATATTTTATATTATAATAATGATAAAATGTGCTTAAGGCGAGGGTCAGCCACAGGGGGGGGGGAGAAATTTTACACTTTAAAACAACTAAATCAGCACAATAAAATCTGGTGTAGTAGCAAGCACATCACCCAACTCTCGAATACCAAAGGTAAAAGAAAGAATATGATTTTTTTTTCATCTCCTTGAAAATAAATATTTTTAATTAAAATTTATTTCAGCTCCAGTTATATTTATTTATTTATTTATTTTTGCAAAAAAAAAAAAAAACGATATCAATTCTTATCAAATGATACATTATAAAAATGTAATTAGAGAATTATATTAATTGATACAATGTCATGTGACTTTTTTTTTAATTTTTTTTATAACTAAAAGATAAAAAATTATCAATCAAATATTTGCTTTTTTTTTTTTATTTGTTGTATGAGAAAGAACAAAAAGTCAATCTATGACACAAAGGCACCAGCCAGAGTGGTTCAAAGTTTCCATTGTTTTCTTTTCATGGAGAGGAAATGAGCTAATAGCTCGAAAATCTCTAAGGATGCTGGCTGGACTCTCCGCATATTTTCTTAATCATCGTGTGCTGTGACGTTTCTCAGGCTTATTTGGATTATTTAACTTGTTATTTACTTTACTGATGTAGTATTTCATATTTTTCAAATTCACTTCCTTCCATAGAGCCAATGTTAAATCCCCATATGGGGATTTGCATGTTAATTTCAATTCAAATCCCCTTTAGAACTTTTTAGGCATTTAAAATTTTTTTTCCAATTCTTATGAAATTTTGTATTTATTTACGATTCTATATTGTGTATAAAATGTCCAAATATGAGATTAAAATTTTGAAAAATAACCAAAGTTTATTTTAAGCAATCAATATTTAAAATGCAAGGTGCTATGGGAAACTAAATATATCTCGACACAAAAAAATCTGGTGTGACCAGCACGGTGCACAACTTTCTCTTACCGAAGGGTTAAGTTGTGTGCTGTGCGTTAAGTCACATTAGATTTTTTTTTACATGCATTTATTACCTGTGTAATTTATTAGTTAATCACCTAATAAATAAATAG
>JAKCPI010010116.1:0-29586 GCA_023213315.1 Euborellia annulipes
TGTTTAACGAAATAGAGATGTTTTAGCTGACATTTGCGTGGTTCAAGATTCTATGGGTGTCTGCTATGTGAGCAGGGGAGCTGACGGATGGGCGAGGTGAATGTTTATGTGATTTGAGAGGAAAAAGCAAGGGAAGAGATCTCTTTGAAAGCTCCAGGGGCCTCGTTGCTTCAAAGCCAAACGATTTACCTTGTAACTTGGGATCTTTATAAATTCCTTTGCTTTGATTCCACGTACTATCAATTACAATTGCTCTATTAATAGGCAAAGTTATGCAATTATTATTTATCATTTCAGTTTGAGTTCTTTCAAAAAGTTGATTTATATTAATAGCATTTTTACTTGGATATATTAAAACAACCTAGAAAAAATAAAAAAGTCAATAATTTTTTTATAGTTTTACTTAATTAATTGTATATATATATATACGTTGTCATCCAGACTGATTTCTGGAAAATCCGGATAAGTGTATATATTAACATAATCGGGTGCCAAGATAGCAGCGTGAGCAGCTGTACTTTTTCCATCTATTTCTCGGCAATGCTTAATTATATCTATTCTAATTGGTAGCTAAAATAGAAGTCGTATAATTAATATTACATAGAGATACAATAAATAACGGAATGTATACTTTTATTTGTGGAATATTATTTTTAAGAAATGTCACTGGTAGATAACAAGTATAACAGAAATATTTTCTTGATTTATAGCATTTTTCACAAGCAGATCGTTCTTTTAATTGTTCCTAGTATATCACAATTATCAATATTAAGATGTTTAAAAGGATTTTCCTTGTGATTTGTACAAATCCATTTCGGATTCATTGTTTGTTCATTGAATTTATATAATATATTAAGGTAATATTTTTATAATAAATTTAACATTTTTGTTTTATGAATTTGAAAATAAATTATTATAACCTTTTTGTTATTTTAAAGCTTTCCATATTTGTTAAAAGAAATTTTGACATTTCCTACCGCCATATTTGTGGGAAATGAATTTTCTTTCATTGAACCAACCTTTGTTACTGAATCAATCTGATCTGTGCATAGATGACTTGTTCAACAAATTAATAATCAGAATCGCCAAAGTAAAAGCACTTTAAAAGGGGATAGAGAGGTGGGTTAGTAAATAAAATTTTAAAATTCAGAGGTTAATACAATATTTTCCTGTTTGAGATGTGATAGAAAGACAAGGGAGAATTTTTCATATAAAAGTTGATTCAATTACTTGTTGGAATCTCATCAACTCTCTAAGGATTGGTTCAATAACTTGATGATTTAATGATTCCAAAAATTTGATATCAAGATTTTGATGCATTTACATGTTTTAAGCACAGATCATACATATAAATGATAATTAATTTTAAATTAAATATTCTTTTGATTTTAGAGAGCGTGTAAATTATTAATATTCACTTTCCGCATGTCTGAAATGGATTGGTTCAATCACTTAACCATTTTCGCTGCCCTGTGTAATTTATAGATAATCACAATATCAAAATTTATTTTCTTGCTCGTTCTTATGTTCTCATCTTCTAGGAAGAATTTATATAAAATAAAGAGGCACTGTATGGCGTCGAATGCGCTGCTAAAAAAGAAGCAAACTTAAAACCTGAAATAAAAAGGGGCTCGCTCGCAAATTATCAAAAAATTGAACCAAGTTCTCGCAAGAACCCACCCTCTCCTCACTCTTTAGAGACCCCATCTCTAACCAATTGGGTAACAGCAAATTCAATTTAAATAAATAAAAAGTTCAATCTCACGATTACAATTCTATTTATACTGTATATATAAAATTTTAATTTACACATTTTTGTTATTTATTTCCCAAAAAAAAAAAACGAATTAATTGTGTCTTGCAGATATAATTTCTCGGTTCCGATATCTTTCTTCCAACCATTCACGAACAACTTCACCAATTTGTTCGGCGCTAAAACAAAAAAATACAAAAATAACATTATTGTTACCAATATAAATAATAGCCGAGTGTCTGGCTGCCCCTCAGTCCGTTTGTCACGCTCTGTTTGAGCAACTTCCCGTTGTAATTTTGAAATGTCCCTTAGAGGACATTATGAAAAGTCCAAGAAAAATTACCAAATTCTCAAAAGGGGAGGCGCAAAAAATTCCAGAATTTGCCCATTGGATTTTTTTTTATTAGAGAGATCGGGGATGGGACTCGAATTGAATAAAGACAGACAGATAGAAGGACATTCTGCCGCTGTATATACAGAGACAAGGGTGGATACAGGGGGGGGGGTAAAGGGGGTAATTACCCCCCCCCCCGAGATTTGAAAAAAAAAATTATTTTTAATGTAAAATTTTAAAAATTAATACTTAAAAATTTGATTTGTATTTATATTCTGGCAAACAAGTACAGAATGCGCCTTTAAATTATCGAAATTAAGAAAAAATAGAGTGCTGTGCGACGAGTCACACCAGATAACCCCCCCCCCTCTGGAACCCCCACTTGTTCAGAGGACTTGTATCTCTAAATAAGACTGCCGAAAGCGGGCCGAGCGGCTAGTTATTTTAATAATGAAAGTAGGAGAAAGTAAAAATGAGCAATGCAGCTAGTTGGATTTTAACTTTATTAAAACAACCAGGACCGACGTTTCGGTCGGGCAAAAAAATGTAAAAAATAAATAAACAAGATTTGTGTTTCTAATTTCACCCCTTAGCAGGGCCGGATTTAAGAGTATGCCGTCTATAGGCTAAAGTTAGGGCTGGACGGTAAACCGGTTTACCGGTAAAAACCGGTAAAAATTTTTTACCGAAAACGCGGTAACGAACCTCTAATTCGATAAAAACCGGTTTTTTTTAGAAAGTCGGTAAAAACCTATTTTTTCGGGCGGTAAAAAATTTTGGTTCCGCGGGAAAAAAAATGTTTCGGCAAAAAATTGGCCCTCTAAAAAAAAGGTAAAATATTTTTTCGCCCTGGGAAAAATTTTGGTTCCGCGGGAGGAAAAAAATGTTTTGGTAAAAAATTGGCATTCAGCGAGGGAAAAAAATCTTTCGGCAAAAATTGGCTCTCTAAAAAAAAGGTAAAATATTTTTTCGGGCCGGGGAAAATTTTGGTTCCGCGAGGGTAAAAAATGTTTCGGCAAAAAGGTAAAATATTTTTCCGGCCGGGGAAAAATTTTGGTCCCGCGAGGGGAAAAAAATGTTTCGGCAAAAAATTCAAAAAATTGGCATTCCGCGGGGAAAAAAATGTTTCGGCAAAAATTGGCTCTCTAAAAAAAAGGTAAAATATTTTTTCGGCCTGGGAAAAATTTTGGTTCCGCAAAAAAAAAAAAATGTTCCGCGGCGGCAAACTTTGGTTCCGCGGGCGGTAAAAAATTTTTACCGACTTTCGAGAAAAACCGGTTTTTTTTCATTATCGAGGTCGGTAATGAAAATCCATTACCGTCCAGCCCTAGCTAAAGTCCTTTTGCCGCCCCCGGAAACGAAATTTTTTTCCCCTTCCTTTTCTTCGTATTAACAATTTAATAGATTGGCCATCTGCCGCAACTGAATTTGTTGCCTTTTCAGTCTATTTAGAAATACAGCCCCGTCCCTATAGCTAAGCCTTTGGGTCTTAGCTAACTAACTACGATCTGGACTTTGAAGCAACTGGCTCTCTGCCGTTTATTTTTTTTTTTACCTGTCTGCTGGTAGTTTGTGATCGCTTTGGGAATTGCACGGGACGTCAACTCGAATGTAAACCCGCGAGTTTTGACCGCCTTGGCTACTTGGCGCTCGAATCCTCTCCGTTCCCGAATTGACATCGACATTCACGCTGAATGTTGAATTCTTGTTCCTTTCGTCGTTTCTTATTTTGGATTTCCTCTCAGGCATTAGAATAGGGTATTCGTATTCCCTTTCTTCCCAATTCTTCGTTTTGAATTCATAAAAAGGTTTCGTTGACGCTTCGCGCTTCTTTAATCGTTCATGCGTTGTTGTTGTTAATGATTCTTGTAAAATTTCAAATTTCAATGTTTTATTTCGTAGTGAAATTGGAATAAAGTCAGATGTGTTGAGGAGTTTTTTGAAAAGGCCATTAATCCATTCGGAATCTGCGGGCTTCTCTTCAGACTCGGAGCGTTTCAAACGGGGAGATAAACACTGAAACAAAAACACAAAATATCACAAGAACGAAATGAGCTACGAGCTTGAAATTTTATATTTAAGTTAGGGATCGTACAAGTATTACGTAACGCAATTTTTGAAGATTTTTGACCCCCCCCGTGTAACGCGACGCGCCGTAACATTTTTCTGGACCCCCTAAACGTTACGTAACGCTTAAGAGGCCATTTTTATCTAAAAGTCACAATTATGTTGCGCAAAGTACCGGAAAGTCACTAAAATACCAATTACGTAACGCGTTGTTCAACCCCCTCCCCCCCTTATAATGCATGGTTTTACGAGACTCCCCTCCCCCCCAATTGCGTTACGTAATACTTGTACGCTCCCTTAGGCATCCCTCTGGCACGTGACACGAAGCTTTTGAACAAAATTGCCTAAAAAGTACTAATACTTTACTGATGTACTTTTCCAGTTTTTTTTTTTTCGAATTTCTCAAAATCGGCTCTAACGATTTTGATTCTTCTTTCTTCGCCTTAATCCCGCGGTGCGGGATCGGCGTGGAATGGGTTTTTGCGACCGGGAAGGAATAGAACAGGTCGGTCCGTTGCACGGTCTGACGCCTGTTGAATATATAAAAGAGAAGAGACTGACATGAAAAGAACATAAATACTGCCAGTCCCAGCTAGGGCAGCTCGTGGTCACCATCCACGTACCCACAAGATGTGGGCCCCTGAGTTTTAACGATTTTGATTAAAATTCATAAATCATTTATTTTTTTTAGATTCTCTTTAAAAATTATCTCAGTTAAATTTTTCGTTAAAATTGTATGAAGTACACTTTACTGATGTATTTCAGATTTTTCGAATTCATTTTCCGGCTCTTCCTTCCATAGAGTCAATATGGAGATTTGCATGTAAATTTCGATTCAAAAGGGGATCCTCTGTGAAACCTTTTACACATTAAAAAAAAAAATTGTTTCCAATTCTTATGAAATTTTGCATTCTATATTGTGTATAAAATGTCCAAATATGAGATTAAAATTTTGAAAAATAACCATAGTTTATTTCAAGCAGTCAACATTTAAAATGCAAGATGCTATGGGAAACTAAATATATCTCGACACAACAAAATCTAGTCACAGCCTTCTTGCAACGCAGAGTTATTTACGTACCTGTTTAGTATTGCAAATGAATATGGCAGCATCAATCAAGATGCAAATATTAAAAAAGAAGAGGAACAAATTGAAGTTCATCTTGACTTAACGCCGAGAAGAAGGCAATTCACTCGCCAATCCCGCATCGCCTCCCTTTTTACCACCTCTCGTTATCAGATAAAAAAAAAAATTAATTTTGATTAATCGACTTTCTATTTTTCGATTAAAAAATTCTTATGATATAACAAAAAAAAAAAAAAAATTCATAATTGATAAAACATGATTCAAAATGAAAAGTTTATAAGTATGAAATATTTAAAATAATTCACGAGAGATTTTATATATTACTAGCTGCAAAGGCGGCCTTCGGCGGGGTGGAGGATATGAAAACAGTTGGTAAAATATTACACAACTAGCCGCAATGCCCCCCCTGGACCCCCCCCTCCAGCTGGCTCGGGCCCTCGCCTTTTCTTCTTTTTTTTAAAACATTCACACTTTTTTCTCATTCACACTCACACTCACACACACATTCACACTGTCCTTTCAGCAACTCAGGCCATTTAAGACTTTGACGATAACCGTTGTATTGAATATATCTATTGGGGGTTCAGGCATTTCTATTTAAGCCATCTGGTATCCAAATAATAAAATCATCGGACTGCCTGGGGTCCGAACCCGCGAAGTTTGGTATAGGAGGTAGGCACACTACCTACTACGCCAAACTCGGGGGCCGAAAAGAAAATTATTATTATTCCATTCCAATCCAGTGCCTGCTTGAGGATTTGTTTACATTCATGGAATACACAAATGAAAAGAATACATAAATATTTCTCTATACATTTCCTATGGGAGAAATCGTAACTTTAAGAATTAATAACTCAAAAAGTTATAAGAATTTCGGGGTGAAAATAATTTTCCTGTAATCCCGAGAAGGTCCTCTTTATGCATATAAAATTCCATCGGGAAGTTGCCTAAATGGAGCGTGCGAATTTTATATATATAGAAGATTGCTCTGCTTCTGGCAAGTTGCAGATGGAGGCACATAAATTATTAAAATAAAATTTTTATTTTATTAATTAACCAGCTGCACTAGGGCGGCTTTCGGCGTGAACCCCTTAAAAGGAGAGTTGGAAAAAACCCAGGTTTTTTTAAAAAGGCGTCGTTTTTTTTTTTTTTTTTGGCGATTTTCGTTTCTTTTTGTTAGGTGTCTTTTCTGCTCTTGTCAGTTTTACAAAAATTTCAATATTTTTGCAAAAAAAAAAAAAAACGTAAAAGTGCAAAAATAAGGATATGGATCACTCACTATAATAAAAACTCTTACTATTGATGGCAAATTTGTTTATTGTAATCTTTACATGAAGACGATGGGATCGGAACGAGAATCCCAAATAGATAAGCACTGTACCACAGCTAAAGAAAAATAATGTTTTGAGATATTTCTTTATTTTATTATATAAATAGAATTTTAAAATTTTTCTTATTTAGCCTATCTATTATACCAAAAAATGTTTTTTTTTTTTTTTAAAGGTATTTTTCCAATTTAGATCCCATCCCTATTTATTTCAAAAGATTTTTCTAGTCAAATCGCTTGGGACGGGAAGCGAACCGGGTCCCCGGGAGTGTCTTCTCTCTGAGCCACGGGTCAAGGGCATCCTAAAAATGTTAATTATTGTAAATTACAATAAATTCTTCAACTGAGAATCGTTTTATTTAGATAAATTGTTCCATTGTTAGAATTTTTCCCCGAAACGTCCGCAAAAAAATGGAAATTAAATAATTCGGGCAGAAAACAGGCCTTGATTTTAACGATGTCCCATCCAAGTGCAGCAATGAAATCCTTGACGACTTTTGTGGTGTAGGTTGAGAGGTCGAGAGCGATGTCATTCTGCAAGATTGTCTGATCATGTCTTCTGGCCAATCCCGGTCGTTTTGCAATCAATGCTTGATTCAAATTGATCATTTGTTGAAAGTAGCGCCACTCCGCATTGACCGATTCTGCTCTCCTGGGCGCTCTTGTCGGCGACGTCGAATCGTTAGAGCAGCTTTGCAAAGGTCTCCGAAAGAATTCGCTGATATTCCCTCGCGTTTTTCTTTTGATTTAACAGAAAAAGCTTTGCGTGCCGCGTATGGTTTTAACGATTTTTTTCAAATATAGTACGAGGCGTGTTTTTTAAGGTGCGCGTCTCGGGGTGCTAATTTTGGGACTTTCCAGCAGCCACAATTTTGAAGCTATCGACCTCAATTTTTTTTTAAATTAAAGCTATTTAAAATATCTACAGATAATAGAAGCCCTTTTTTTGATTTTCAAAAAAAAAAAAATTTTTTAGATTAATCGCATTAAATAAAATGTTGAAGAGCTAAATATTAAAAAAGACCCTAAAATCATAAAATAAATAAAAACAAAATTCTTGATATAAATAATTAAGAAAAAAAGGAAGCCTTAACCATAGATTTATGCCAATTGTAATTGAAAGCGTCTCTGCAAAATGGTTCTTAAATTGAGTAAAATCCGGGAAAGAAACTACTGGTCGAGTAAATCAATAAGATTTTTCTTTTCTTACGCTTTCAAGGCATATGTTTTAGATAAACTATTTGATTAGGTTAGTTTAGTAAGATTTTATCTCAAAGGATATTAGAAATTTCCATAATAAACCAAATATAAATGAATAAATAAACCTTTTTTAGGAAATTAAAAATGATATTTTAAAAAAAGGAGCTCTATAAGTTGTAGATAATTAAATTAGTAATCATTGTGTTAAAGAATAATTAATTTTTTTGCCTTTTATTAATTAGCTGGAAAGTCTAGAATGAAATGGAACAAGTTACGTGTTCCAATGGGGGGAACACTAACGCCATCTCTTGCCGCCTCGAGTCAATCGTGTTTTAACGGTTTTCCGAGACGCGCACCTTAAGTAAGTACCATTTTTGTAATAACAAAATAACGAGCAAATATTTTTAAATAATTTTATTTTCACCTGAGAGCCAGTACCTTAAACTACTTTTCTACATAATTTCCACCATTATTGAGGCACTTGTCATATCGTCTAACTAGTTTTACTTTTTTGAATTCCCTCGTCAAAGAAACCTGCCGTCTGTGTTGACAACCACTCTGACCTGGCCGTTTTGATTTCGTCATCGTCGTCGTGGCGCACGCCGCCCAGGTGTTTTCTTCAAATGAAGAAACATGTGGCAGTCGCTGGGCGCTAGATCTGGGTGGATGATCAATTTGTTCCCAACTTCGCAATCGGCGGGACTTTCGATGGGCAGAAGCATTTTAAATGACCACGTGGCCGACAGTTGCAGGTACACAGCGCGCCGTCAGAGTGGTTGTCAACAGAGGCGGCAGGTTTCTTTGACGAGGGAATTCACGCTAGGTCGCATCTTTGCGAAAATTCGGGTACTAATACTTTACTGACTTTTTTTTAGTTTTTTTCAATTTTCTCTACAATTCCCTCTGATTTATTTCAAATTTTAGCTATATACTATTTCCGGTACCAACATGAAATTAAGGTAGATTTTATCTTTGGGAGACCTTCGACTACTAGCACTTTACTGATATACTTTTTTAAAATTTAAAATGCTCGGAGATCCCGGAACCAGATGTGATATGCACACTGATTAATCGATAGTTCAATAGTGTTTTGAAAGATACTCTCACAGCAAAAAAATAACATGAAAAAAGTAGGGAATAAATAAAAACTGCTCTCAAAAAAATTGATCATTATTAAGCGGCACACCTGGTAAACTTATGGACCTTATAATAATCACTTTTTAGATTTAGATTAAATAGTAAGAGAAATGGATTCGACGGAGACAATCGAGCAAGAATCCGGCCTTTGACGACGAATGGAGGATTTTGCTTCTTCTTTTGGACGAAAATTTTTAAATAAAACCAAAGAGCATCCGCCAATGGCTGCAATCATGCAACTGCCTGCGCCTGCAAATGGAAATTTATCATATTGTCAATGGCGATTAAGGCAGAACGGGAGCGAAGGTGTTACGCATGATGGCGTTGTGTGTCATAAAAAGTATGCCCAAAAATCAAGTAATTCAAAAATTTGCCAAGAGATGTCAGAATGGTAGCTAATAATATTTAATGCATTTGGTTGATTTTCATTGATCTTTTAACAATAAATACTTTATAAATGTTATTATATATTATGTATCTTTTATAAAAGCATAAAAATATATAAATATAGCCAGATATAGGCTAATACTATATCGGCTGTTAGACTAGCCTGCCATCTATTGCAAGAATGCTGAACTGATTTGACAGTTGATTTTTAAATAAATCATCTAAGCTTATTTTAATAATTTCTTAATTAATATGTGTAATAACAATAAATTCATTTTTAAATTTAACAAAAATTAGAGATTATTGGGACAGATTGTTTTTTTGTATTTGCTTGATAACAAAAAAATTAATTACGATAATTTTTTAATAAGTCATTAAAAAAATTATACCTCCATGTCCCAATAATCTCTTAAGAATTTAATTGATTTAAAAAAAAATCGCATTGAAAACTCCTTATAATAATCTAGTTTTTTTTTAAAGTACGTTTAGACGTCGCTCCTGAACCCCCTTAACACAAAAAATCTGGTGTGACAAGCACAGAATACAACTTTCGATTACCGAATGTAAGAGAAAGTTGTGTGCTGTACGACCAGTCCCACCATATTTTTTTTTCGAAATCTTAGCCTAAACGTATTCAGTTTTCCAATTCTATTAATAAACAAGTTTTGTTAAAAGCAAACAAATGTTACCTGCAACGAGTCCAACGAGCATATAAAACGACTCCTCAGCTTGGTGTGAATTGAAACTCTTAGCTGAATGGACCAACAGCATCCGATTGCACATCTCATTCTCCAGATCATTGATTGTTCTTGGCAAATGGAAATTCTCTGGAATCGATGTATAATGGCCTTGGGCCCAAATGTCCCCCCACCTGAAACGAAAACAAAATTCTTTTTTGAGGGGGGGGGCACGAGTAGATACATGAGTAGTGTCACAAGAGAGTCAGTATAGTTTCGATCCCAGAGTTTGGATCATCATCAATAACTGCTAGGAATTCCTTCAAGTAATTGTTACAAATTAAATAACAGTAACTATTTTAATTTTAAATAGAGTCAAGAAGTAAGATATTCTCTATTGAATTATTTGGTTTTTTAAATTCTTAATAAAAATCCTGGCTGCAAACTATTTTCTTTCTTTCTTTATTTTAAATTGAATAGCTAATTTCAATATTAAGAGATGACGATCAGCCAAGGATTAAAGTTGTTGAAGACAACTCGGGCTCAAATCCACTTTATGGCCAAAATGTATCGAGCTATTTATTACTCTCTAGATCACTAGTTCCCAACGGGTGGGCCGCGTGATTGGCTAAGGGGTGCTGCGAGGTATTGAGATAAACAAAAAAAACTAAATGGCTTGTAATAAAATAAGTCAATTTAATTAGTCAGGCATGCACCGCATATGGTGATAGAGGTCGATTCAGTTTATAATTCAGTTATACAAGTATCCATCCGACATACGATTATGCATGGGCGTAGCCAGCGGGGGTGCAGGGAGGGGGCTAATGCCCCCCCCCACCCCTGGCTTGTCCTGTTCTATCTATTAAAAACAAATATATTTTTTTCCCATGGTGAATTTTTTTTTTGTTTAAATGAGCTTATATAAAGAAAATAATTAATAATAATAATAATTAATAATCTATGTATATATTAATTGCAAACCCCTCCTTCCCTTCTCCTAACGAGTGGTTGCCCCCCCCCTAACAAGATGTCTGGCTACGCCCATGTGTTTATGTATTTTTTTACTCAGTGACTGTAGTAAAGTTTTCTCTATACTGGATGTTATTATATAAAATTTCAAAAAATTTACATATTTTTTAAGGAAAGGTGCCCCCTAGCGTGCAATTTTATTCCCAACGTTGCCGTGAACTTCAATAGAGTGAAAATCATAAATAAACTAGCCGCGTCGCCCGCTATCGTCTAGCCGAGGAGGTTTCGTTCCCCTGGACTCCCCCTCCCCCCCCCCCTGTTAATAAATTGAATTAAATTTTCATTTTTCCAACTCTGCACCTTAGCACAAAATTAGAGGTCTCGGTTCTTGTTCTAACAGTTGAGTTGTTCTAAGTTTGACAAAATTATATTGAGCATTTGAATAAATAAGGATGCCGAAAAAGACATAAAAAAGAGGAACTTCAATGAAGTCGGTGGCTGTTTTTCTATAGACAGGAGAAGGAGCAGGTGCAGCCAAAATATAAAAGCCTCCGAGATTTAATACAATTCAATGAGACGTTTCGGGTGAATTTTTTTTAGTTTAAATTGTTAAGTGGAGTTGGAATAGGGGTTATTTTGTGGGTGTGGTCTTTTTTTAGTAAAGTTTTTTTTGGTTTGAGGGAGATGGGTAATAAAATTCCCGAAATCATTTGTATTAAATCGGAGGCTTTTATATTTTGGCTGCACCTGCTCCTTCTCCTGTCAAAAGAGGAACTTGCTTATTTCTTTTCTTTAGGGCAACTTCGGATTCACGCGGCCCCCCCCTCCTGCACTCTCTCCACTCCGATTTAGGCCAACAAATTTCTCTTGCGCAAGAAACATGGCTAGACTCAACACGTTTAAATAAGGGATTGGCAACTCAATTAAACAATCTCTTATCGTGAATGTAAATTTTGAGTAGGCGTACATGTTTCACTTCTCTAAGTTGTAGTATGAACAGGGCCGGTGCAAGCTATTCTGCTGCCCTAGGCAAGATATTTTTTTGCCCTCCCCCTAAGAAATACTTTAAAAATTTAATTTGCCGCCCCCTCCTTAAAATTTTTTCCAATCTCAAAAATTTTTCTGCGAAATTTTTTTTTTTTTTTTGCGGAACCAACATTTTTTTCCCGTGTGCCGGCCGCGGAACTTTTTCTCTTGCGCGGAATCAAAATTTTTTCCCGTCCGAAAAATTTTTTACCTTTTTTTTAGAGACGCTAAATTTTTGCCGCCCCCGGGACCGAAATTTTTTTCCGTGTGCCGCCCGCGGAACCAAATTTTATTTTTATTTTTTCCCTTTTTGCCGCCCTCTCCGGTTGCCGCCCTAGGCGGCCGCCTAGTTTGCCTAGTGGACGCGGCCGCCACTGAGTATGAATACCGACAAATGTCATTCAAAACGATAAATAGAAGAGCAAGCAATATTACAGCCTATAGGCAAGTTATTAATTGATTATGCAATAGTGTGTCAAGCGCCAAAAAATTATAAATTGTGTTAAGCACGGAATATTGTTTCAAAGCTATAATTAATTGTATTTTTTTATGAAATATGTCCTAAAAAAATTTATATTTAATGTTACTTGCACAATTGACAAAAAAAAAATTATATATAATCCAATGAAAACAAAAAACTTTAATGTTGATTTTCTCAAAACTCGGTAGCTGGCGCTGGACACACTAATGCGTAACAGGGTCCAATTAAAGTTAAATTTTTTGAAGGTCACACTTCAACTCACATGGAGAATTTGATTTTGTTGTTTATCTATTGAGATCATCACAGTATAATATTTCTCTCTAATTGAATTAATTCGTCTTTGTCTTCGTCTTCCAAACTGTTGTTGTTGTTGTTGTTGTTGTTCTTTCTCATAAATAACAATATCGTTGAGAAATTGTCGCCATTGGGTTCTGTTAGTTGAGAGACTGGTGAGACAGCCCGGCCGATTTTGGCAATATCGGATTCCAAGTTGATAGGCGGTAGAAAGAAGCCGAGAGGCTTGGATTATCGGATCCAAGGAGAGATCGCTTACTGAAGCTAATTCTGTAAAACAAAAAACAAAATCAAATTATTGTTGTGAAGCCAGAGAGAGAGAGATACAAAATTTGATCAAAATCTGGTAGAATTTAAAAAGGCATGTCAAGATTCCCACAGAAAAGAGCAAATGTCTTTGCACTTGAAAAAATATGTGATTTTTTCACTGTTCCCCTTGAAATTAACACATTTATTTGTGTTTCAATGTGACAGTAAAAAAATCTGATTTTTTTATTCTCTGAGTGTATTTATTGATCCTCTTTCTTCTGTCGCCTTCCCTTCGCTGCCAGGCATCGCGCCTAAGTAGCATCGGATGCCTACTCTCCAGGCGTTCAGGCTTTAAGAGAATCGCATTGCAGAGGTGTTCACAGTACAACGAAATAATTTTATAAAATTTCTTAGTATTTTGTTATAATTGAAGGGCTTAGAAGGAGATAGTCATAAGCCACAAAACATTCGTTTCGAAATATTGACATTAAGTGTTGACTCAAATCAGTAAATAAATAACTTAGAATAACTTTCTTTATAAAAATGAACACTTGTATGACTTAGAAAGCATATAGTAGAGAATGGAACTTTAATTCGCCCTAGTTTAAGTTTTAAATGCATTTATAATGAACAAGCAAATGAAAATAGAGGCTTATGACTTTCTTCACCGGATAAATGACAATTTTTTGGCTTAAAAAAGAGATTTTTTGAAAAAAAGAAAAAAAAATTGTTTTTAGAGTTTATTATTCGCGATTGTAGTCGCGTTAGCTGCCGCCTTTTTCTTGTTCCTGGATAACGTATTTAAGTGAATAGAATACAAATATTACTATTCTCTTTTTCAGCAATGCTTTGAGAGGCAGAAATAGAATTTGCTTTCATGCATCCAGAGAAGTTTTTTTTTTTTTTTTTAAACTGTGCGTTGTTGTTGTCCTCGGGATGCCCGTTGTAGTCGCTGGTAGATGGCCGTTGGTGAGGGAGGGAGTTTTGGGTATTCAAAAGAGACGTTTTGTTGTAATTTGGGTTTTATTCAGAATGTAATATTGTACAGCGACGGGTCCCAGAGTTGCGAGTGACGAGCTCCAGGTTTACGGGTAAACGGCCCGGGCTCCGGGTCGTCGATTCGTATTTATGCGAGACCAAAATTCATGAGTCACCGAAGGAGGGTTAGGTCGGACGTGTTTTCCATTCGAATGTATGGAATTTGCAATTTTATTTTATTTAATTTAGCTGAATAGACCAAAAATATAATTTCTAAATTAAACAATTTTGCTCAGGCTAACTCTTTCGGGATTTTTGACCTTTGGTCTCGCAACCACAACAAAACACTCACACTTTTTTCCCATTCACACACTCATTCGCACAGTCTTTTCGGTCATATAAGACTTTATAAGATATGAATATATACCTATATATTGGGGTCCAGGCATTCTTATTTAAGCTATTTGCATGGGCGTAATTAGGGGGGTGAAGGGGAGGGCCAGAAAGCTCCCTGCTCCAAGAAAAATTGAGAAAATATGGGGCTTTTCAGGCCCCCAGCGAGGATGGGTGGTCCCTTGGCCTCCCCAGCCAAATTCTCTAGTTACGCCCATGGCCATTTGGTATCCAAAGCCTGCCTGGGATCCGAACCCTCGACCCTTGGTATACAAGGTAGGTGCGCTACCAACCACACCAAACCCGAGGGCTCCAAAGAAGTTATAAACGAGAATTCAAGAAAATGCGCTCTAATTAGACGCTTTGTGGCGGCCTAATAACTGATTTAGATATTTAACCATTCTTTGTTATCTTGTCTCGTTATTGTCATTAGTTAAATGAGGAAATTAATTTGGATGGAATTCTTTGTAAATAAAAAGCTATTGAGCTTGCCTTGGTCAGCCAGGTATTTCCATTCGCTGAGGAATTCGCTGTCAAGACGAACGCGTTGCATTTGTTCACTGATCGGCTGGAGGACAATCAAAGAACAATGCCTGGCAGCACAAAGCTGATGGTGGAGTTGCCGCATTTTGGATAGGAGACCCACTCTGCCGACTGCAATGAGGACATGAGCCGGCTGCAAAGAGAGACTCTCCAAAAGATCCGCCACTGCCTTGGCTTCTTGGCTTATTATAACCACTGCAATGTCAATTGCATTTTTGTTGTCATTTAGGTAGAGAAGAGATGATTCGTTCGCGTACCTTGACTAATAGCGATTTCTTGATGAGGACCAAAAATACAGATTCCATTTTGTAGTGCAAAAGTCTCAAAAAAGCGAGCGTCTTGATTACTAATTGTGTCATTGCTATGCAACAAAGAGAGGGATCGCCAGCCCAAGCGTTTCACAAGTGCAACCAGAGTCTGGAAAAACAAGCAAACAGAGATCATCTCGAATTTAATAACGAAAATTAACGAAAAACAAAAGGCAAATGGCATGTGCTGAGTGATTTTTGCATGAGTCTTGCTTGCTTCGGACTCTCCATAACTCCAACCAAATAAAATATAAAATACACCAGCGGTTGTTTTCCACATTAAAATAATTTATTTGGCAAATATTTCGGATCCATCCTCAGTGCATCAAATTAATATTATGTGCCTTTTGCAAAAAATAATTTTTCACAGTGAGCGCAAGTTCTATTACTGTAGATTACCAGTAATAGAACTTGCGCCGAATCTATATCTAGACACAAAAAATCTGGTGTGACAAGCACAGTACACAACTTTCTCTTGCCAAAGGGTAAGAGAAAGGTGTGCCGTGCGACCAGTCACACCAGATTTTTTATTTTTTTCAACCCATTCAGCAAAAGAAGATATTTAGGATAGGTGAAAAGGAGAAGAAATTCCGCAGCTAGTTGTATTTCATTATTTTATTTCCACCACGTTGACGTTTCGATCCCGGTTGGGATCGTCCTCAGAACAGGTGGATGTTATGTATGTGTATATTTGTAAATTTCGATCATATATTATATATAGAACTCAATTTGTCTTGCGACGTGACCATCGTTTCTCTTGACCATTTACTTTAAATTGTATCTTAACTAATTTAATTTATTTGTATTTATTTATCTTTGAGTTCTGTATACTAATATATGATTGAAATTTACAAATATGGCCTACACATACAAAACGCCCACCTGTTCTGAGGATGATCACAACCGGGATCGAAACGTCAACGTGGTGGGAATAAAATAATGAAATACAACTAGCTGCGGAATTTCTTCTTCTCCTTTTCACCTATCCTGATTGAACTACCAGCTGTAAGCCCTACGTATCTAAGAAGATATTGTTTATGGTTCTTGGTGTTTATCAATAACACCATATTTCGAACATCACATCACATTTAATAAACGAAAGCTGTCTATTTGAGAGGAAACAAACCTTGGCTAAATCAGATGGTTCAAATCGCGTGATTGAATCAGAAGGCGTGGATCCTCCGTCTTGGATGGCGTTTAAATGAACAAGTCCAAAATTTGCAAGAACTCCATCAATCAATCGCCGGGTTTTTGTATTTGTGTCGCTAACAGCTACAAAAAATTTGGATTTATCTATGAGCCAAGTAATTAAACACGCCGGCGGAACAGGAGCGAAGTGGTTACGCATGTTTTTCCCGCTAAGAGGGCGTTGTGTGTCATAAAAAGTATGCCCAAAAAATCAAGTAATTCAAAAATTTGCCAAGAGATGTCAGAATGGTAGCTAATAATATTTAATGCATTTGTTTGATTTTCATTGATCTTTTAACAATAAATACTTTATAAATGTTATTATATATTATGTATCTTTTATAAAAGCATAAAAATATATAAATATAGGCCAAAAGGGGATCAGCTGTTAGACTAGCCTGCCATCTATTGCAAGAATGCTGAACTAATTTGACAGATGGTTTTTAAGTAAATCATCTAAGCTTATTTTAAAAATTTCTTAATTAATATGTAACAATAATAATAACAATAAATTCATTTTTAAATTTAAAAAAAATTAAAGATTATTGGGACAGATTGTTTTTTTGTATTTGCTTGATAACAAAAAAACTATTTACGATAATTTTTTAATAAGTCATTAAAAAAATTATAGCTCGATGTCCCAATAATCTCTTATGAATTTAATTCATTTAAAAAAAAACCGCATTGAAAAATTCCTTATAATAGTCTAGTTTTTTTTTAAAGTACGTTTAGACGTCGCTCCTGGACCGCCTTAAGAGGGAAAGAATCCCCTTAAACGGAGGAAAAAAGACAAGCTTTTCTTGAGAAATATCATTAACTAGAGGAGAAGGTCCAAATACAGGCTAGTTCATATTTTAATTAAGGAAATTACCGAGGAACGGAGGCGGGTGCGAGCAAGTCTGCCCCGCCTGGACCAGAGCCTCGATCAGAGATGAGATGACGATTGCTGGAGGATCGCATCCATCGACGACACCCACCAGTGACACGTGCAGACGTTTAGTTTTCCCTTCATTGGCATCCTCGATGGCCAATTGAGCGCCACGCGTTTGTTGGTGGCCACGCAAAGGATCACATTTGCCGTCAACAATGAGAACCATCGCTCCAGCAGGTGACTCGACGCGTTTTGCGTCACATTCGCCAACAAGTGACGTCGGCAAGTGGAGGAAGAGAAATAAAATCAAAAACAAGTTGAACATGATGAAGATCTATAACCAAAGAAAAATCTTGATTATTTATTCATCCATTGAACAATTTCAATTTATGATATAATAAAAACTGGCGACGCCGCTAAGCCTTTTTTTTTAAATCTTCCAATCCCAATTTCGCTTGCAAGATAGGCAACATAAAAATGAATGGAAATTTGTATGGGGACGACAAACGGAGCATTTATAATGACTTGGCTTCACCGACTTAGAGGGAGATATTCCTGAGCCTGCTGGTGACGACAACATTAAATAAGAGGGAGCGGAGAGAGTGCCGACCCCGCAGCATGGCAAGGAAGAAGAAGACGTAATCATTCCTATTTAAGTTCAAAGAAGAAATCAATGGCTGATTGAAGAGGATTAGCTACAGCCAGTAGAAGTAAAATAAACAATTTATATTATTTCGGGCCGCTTCGCTCCTATTTTCAGGACGAAATAATTAGTTAAGTGTATTTCTCTAACCCTTTTACTTTACTCTTGTACTTCATAGAGAAAATAGGAGAAATGGTTGCCATGGTAACAAAATATAAATATTTTTCTGTTTATAAATTTTATAAAAAAATCTGGTGTGACAAGCACAGAACACAACTTTCGATTACCGAAGGTAAGAGAAAGTTGTGTGCTGTGCGAGTCTATTGCCTGTAACCTATTGTACGATAATCCTCTTCAATTAAAATCAATTTAATAGTATTACTCATAGATAGGGATGAAACGATACCACTAAGGTATCGATACTTTTACTCGAAACTGGTATCGGTCGCAAAGTATCGAGTACCTACTCGGTATCGATTGAAAAGTATCGATACTTACTTGTATCGGTCAATTTTTTCCTACAATTAAAAAGAAGCAAAAACAGCAGTAAGTACTTAGGGCCTATATTATCAAGATACGCAGGAACTTTGCAGACAGGAAATTAAATAAAAATCTTTTATTTAATTTCTATTTGCCGACATTTCGGTCGCCAATCACCACCTTCATCATCGGAGACCTCCGACTATGATATTTTTGTACAAATCAAAGTAAAAAGAAATTGTATATTTAATTGCAATGAATATTAAAATACCTAAGATCGATTAAAATACCTATAATCGACAATATTCGCCCTGATGAAAGTTGTGATTGGCGACCGAAATGTTGGCAAATAGAAATTAAATAAAGGATTTTTTTATTTAATCTCCTGGCTGCAAAGTCCCTGCGAATCTTGATTACGGTAAATCTCCACAGTCATAAAACAACAAGTTCTTTAAAAAAAAACAACAACGACTTAGAAAAAAATTCAGTTTTAGAGGTACTACCCAAAAATAATAATTTTTCAAGATGTTTTCCCTGATGAACACTCCAATAATGAAAATTAAAATACAGTGGTCCAAGCCATTCTACTTATTTCTATTGTAAATAAGAACAAATGTACGTAAATGTTCTGCCGACCTAACAAATCAGCGCGTACGTGAACCGAGTATCGATACGAGTATTTTTGACCGATACTTACTTGGTACTCGATTCAAAAGTATCGATTCCAAAAGTACTTGGTATCGGAAGAAAAGTATCGAGTAAGTACTTGTATTTACTCGTATCGTTTCATCCCCTACTCATAGAGCCTACTAGATGCAGATTGTACTTACGGAATTATAATGATTTTTGATGGATTGAGGCAGACAAATAAGAGGAATGAAATTGAAATGTCAAGAGCGGAAAAAGCTAATTGAATTAGTGCAAAAATCAATGACGGCGAGGTGGATATGAGAAGCCATGTTAGGAGAAAAGACTTTGTACGCCAAAAGAGAACAGTGGCGTAACCAGGGGGGGGGGGGCGAGGGGGAGTCAGAGCCCCCAAAGCATCGAGCCCTTGGCGCCCCACTATGAAACCGGCATAGGCGCCCTACGGCCTCTAAGATATAGCCCAGCGAATGTGATTTTATCATATTCTTTTCATCGATTATCTTAAAAAACTGATTGTTTTCTTTTAAAATTATATTACAACTTGAATTCTACTATTTTAAATGAATTTAATTCCAAAAATAATAAATAACGTATATATAGGCTTTATAATTAAAATTTTTTTTATTTTGCAATATATAAGCCTTAATTTAGTATTTTAAGGCTGTGGAGATTTACTCAGGATTCATTATAAGCCTTAATATTTAATTTTTTGGAATTCAAAATTCATTCAAATTTATTTTTTAAGCATGAAGGAATTGAGCTATGAGACTGAAATGTTATATTTAAGTTAAACACCCCCGGGACCGTGAAAATAAGCTTTTAATCAAAATCGGCCAAAAAGTACTAGTATTTTACTGATGTAGTTTTTCAGTTTTTTTCGATTTTCTCAAAATGAAAGGGCTTTTACCATTCTTCAGGCCCGCTTAGCCCGCCCGGAATTTTTTCAAACCCGCCCATTCCCGCCCGAGATTTAGTGAATGAATGAACGAATGTCTAGCAATTTTTAAATAAAATTTCATTTGCATGCCCGTCGAAATAAAATACTCAATTTTAAAAAGTTTTTATTCTTTGATATTTTCCCGAAAACTGAATAGTTTTTGAAATAATCACAGAAGAAAACGACATTTTTCGTAAAAGCAAAGAAAAATCAAAACAAAATCATACAGGTGTCATTAAAAAACATGTAAATATAAACAAATTCGCTGAGAAAATTACTGGATGCAAGAAATTTGCTCGCCGAAGGCAGCAAGAGGAGTCCAAGGGGGCGGAGCCCCGCAAATCAGCGCCCTAGTTGAGCTTCGCCCCCGCCCTCAAAGGCTGGTTACGCCGCTGCAAGAGAAGGAATACTTCATTTTGCTTCCTAATAACAAAAGGAAAAAATAGGCAATCAAGACAGCAATATAAGTACAATAAAAACCTATATTAGACCTGAATTATTTACAAGTTGTTACTTTATATTTCATAGATTATAATTTTTTTCAAACTTTAACTAGATAAACTTTAGATAAAATATGGAAATATTGAAGGACATAGAAGAATCCGTATATTTAAGTTTAAATTTGTAAAGATCAGCCCAAAAAATGAAAGTTATAGCCGCAAATTTGCCAATTTGACCAACTGAGCTGTGAATCTTCCATCTTCTTGCAAGGGCTTCGGAATCGCCCACACCCCACCCGCAGTGGCGTAAACCAGGGGGGCGAGGGGGCGCGAGCCCCCGCCCCAGGCGCATCGAGCCCTTGGCGCCCCCCGAAACCGGCATAGGCGCCCTACGGCCTCTAAAATATAGCCCAGCATATGTGATTTTATCATATTCTTTTCATCGATTGTCTTAAAAAATTGATTGTTTTCTTTTAAAATTATATTACAACTTGAATTCTACTATTTTAAATGAATTTAATTCCAAAAATTATAAATAACGTATATAGAGGCTTTATAATTAAAATTTTTTTTATTTTGCAATATATAAGCCTTAATTTGATGTTTTATGGCTGTGGAGATTTACTCAGGATTCGTATAAGCCTTAATATTTAATTTTTTGAAATTCAAAACTTTTTTAAGCATGAAGGAATTGAGCTATGAGACTGAAATGTTATATTTAATTTAAACACCCCCCGGGACCGTGAAAATAAGCTTCTAATCAAAATCGGCCAAAGAGTACTAGTATTTTACTGATGTAGTTTTTCAGTTTTTTTCGATTTTCTCAAAATCGAAGAGCTTTACCATTCTTCAGGCCCGCCCTAGCCCGCCCGGAATTTTTTCAAACCCGCCCATTCCCGCCCGAGATTTAGTGAATGAATGAACGAATGTCTAGCAATTTTTAAATAAAATTTCATTTGCATGCCCGTCCTCCCGAACCCGTTTATTTAGACTTGCTACCCGCCCGTAATTTTTTCATGGCCTCCAAAGCCCGCCCGGCCCGGTCCGCGGGTCGGGTAGGTAACGGGCCTACGGGCCAACCCGTACCCGTGCAGGGCTCTAATCGGGGGTTCGGATCCCAGGCAGTCCGATGATTTTATTTAAGCCATTTGGATACCAAATTTCAAAGTCAAAGTCTTATATGGCCTAAGTTGCCGAAAAGACTGTGTGCATGTGTGTGTGAGTGTGAGTGTGAATGGGAAAAAAGTGTGTTAAAAAAAAAAAAATACGGAGAATGACTTCCCCGAGACTTTCTCGTATGTTCTTTTGGAATTACGTCTGGGTGTGTGTGTGAACACGATTGCTTAAAAACGAAAGCAACTAGATCGATAAAATTTGGTATATGCTCCTTTACACTAAAATTGTAGATTTCTATCAACTTTTGGAGTAAATACGTCACTTGGAAGTAGTACTTTACCTAATAAGTTTTTTCTGAAATTTCGAAATTTTCATTGTTATATTATGATAAAATACTAAATTTTAAAAAGTTTTTATTCTTTGATATTTTTCCGAAAACTGAATAGTTTTTGAAATAATCACAGAAGAAAACGACATTTTTCGTAAAAGCAAAGAAAAATCATACAGGTGTCATTAAAAAACATGTAAATAATTCATTTGTTTTACAAATTAGCTGAGGAAATTACAGGATGCAAGAAATTTGCCCGCCGAAGGCGGGCAATTGCTCGCCGAAGGCGAGCAAGGGGGTCCAGGGGGCGGAGCCCCCTGGAAAATCGGCGCCCTAGTTGAGCTTCGCCCCCCCGCCCTCAAAAGGCTGGTTACGCCGCTGCCCACCCGCTTTGTCCTATATATTTTTTTTAGTTGAGGGATGTTTAAGGAAGGGTGAGGTGGGTCTGTCAGCTGGAATATGTAGAAAATCAGTGAAAAAATTGTGAAAAAATCGATAATTTATAATGATTTTTTTGCATTTTAAGGGACAAAATCCTCCCCCACATCCCCCCCCTTGGACCAAATGTTAATGTTTTTTAACTTTTCACTTCTCTAGACCTTCTGAAGAAATGTTAAGGCTAAAATATTCCTTTTCATCCCTCCAAATTTGATTCATGGCACTATAATTAACGAAATGGGGTGGAAATAAATAGGGGGCCCCCCCCCCCGAAAACGGTACGTGCTGGGGGGAAAACGGAGGTCATATCTGGATTCAGTAGGTCATTTTACTTAAGAATCTGAAGGAATTATCTCGGGGCCGGAAAAAAAGTTTCATTTTGCCGTACAGTGTTATTAATTGATAAGGGACGAAGAATGGAGATGTTTTTTTTTTTTTAGAAAAATTAAGATATTTTGAAATTGTCTGTTCCCTAAATTAAATGATAAATAATTTTATATAATTTATTTGATTCAATGGCTATTTTAACCCACCACTTCCAGAAAAAACCACCCCTATTACTACGTTACATTACCGATCGAAGAGATTAGACACAAAGTAATTATTATATCTTTCAAATTACAAACAAATCCAATAACGTAGATAGTTTAAAAAAATTAGCGTAAAAACAAATTAATAAACAATACTTTCTCTCTCTATATATTTCACATATAGGGTAAGAGAAAGTAAAAAATCATCTGAATTGTATAAACTTATATTTAGAGGGGGCGAGTGGAGAAAGAAACAATTCAGACAGTGAAGAAAAAATTCCACCGCAAATCACACTTATTATTATACCGCTGACGAGAGATAAAAGTTAAGAATTTCTATTTTCAATTATTTAATAAGGGGTGATTTACACCCTTCCTCCACCAGGGGTACACGACTCCATCATAGCGTTGTATTTAAAAATTGGACAATGGACAATTTTATAAGTATATTTTAAGAAAGAAAAAAAAATTGAAAATAAAAATTTAATTCGTTATGCAAATGAGATAATAAAAGATTCATTACCGTAATAAAAAGATGAACAGTCGGGGATTAACGCAAGGGTGGAAGAATTGAGAGGTTTGTTGGATTAATTAAGAAAATTTTATTTTTTTTTTCTCTCTGCTTTATCATACAATAGAATTCTTCAAAATTAATTGATAATTCTATTTGGGATTTTACCTAATTGATTTGATTCAATGGCTAATTTAACCCACCTCCGCCAGAACCACCCTTATTTCTACATTAAATAACCAACCAAAGAGAAAAAATATTTTTTAATAGATTAGACAAAAAGGTATTATTATATCTTACCCAATAGAAACAAATCATGTTGGTAGTTAAAAAAATTATTTTGGGATAATTTTTGAAAAATATTTAAATTTAGTATTAAAAAATTATAACATGTAGTCACGAATTATAATATAATAAATAAATAAGAATGATATTTCTCAGCGCTAGTGGATAATTAAACATTTACGAATAGAAAGAATTTAATCATTTCCATCCCATTCAATTCTATAATCCTAATATAGAAAGGAGATAATTTTTTTAATTACACTAGTCGACAAAAATGAACTTTTTTCTTTCACAAGAATGAAGATATGAAATTCTAGAAGTATTTTTCACCCTGAATTCAGATATGTAGTTAGAATTTTTCCATCAGGCACAGTTTTAGAGATATAGAGCAAAATAGATTTTAGTCGAAAATGGGCTCTAAAACGGCTTTTATTTAGAATGTTCAAATTATTTTTAAAGCCGCACCCCGTCAAATTATGCAGATAGTTAGGATACATATAAATTTTAAGTTTCATCCCAATCGGAGGTCATTTAGACGTGCTAAAAACGGCTTAAAGTTTCAAAAAATCGAAATTTTCAAGATTTTTTTTGCTTTGGTCACCCCTAATACAATTTTAGAGATCCCTGAATGAAAAAAACATATATGTACGATATTCTATAGTTCTTTGGCTTTCTAAAAATCATTCATTCATAAAAATCTGCTAATTATTAACGAAATTATTAAGAAAAACGTGAGCAAAGAAAAAACACAAGTACACTCACTGGACGAAAAAAATAGACCTCTTGTTCTTTTAGAAGTATAAAGAAAGATATGAGATTCAAAAAATATTTTTTTTAATAATATATAATAAAGTTAGGGCCCGTGACCCGATGCTCAGAGAGGATACATTAGCTTCTCGTGGATAGGGTTCGTTTTTTAATTCAATTGAAGTCCATTTTTTTCGTCCAGTGAGTGTACTTGTGTTTTTTCTTTGCTCACGTTTTTGTTCATAATTTCGTTAATAATTAGCAGATTTTTATGAATGAATGATTTTTAGAAAGCCAAAGAACTATAGAATATCGTACATATATGTTTTTTTCATTCAGGGATCTCTAAAATTGTATTAGGGGTGACCAAAGCAAAAAAAATCTTGAAAATTTCGATTTTTTGAAACTTTAAGCCGTTTTTAGCACGTCTAAATGACCTCCGATTGGAATGAAACTTAAAATTTATATGTATCCTAACTATCTGCATAATTTGACGGGGTCGGGCTTTAAAAATAATTTGAACATTCTAAATAAAAGCCGTTTTAGAGCCCATTTTCGACTAAAATCTATTTTGCTCTATATCTCTAAAAGTGTGCCTGATGGAAAAATTCTAACTACATATCTGAATTCAGGGTGAAAAAATGCACTAGGTTCACTAATCAGATATCTTGTGAAAAAAACCTTGTCGACTAGTGTTATTATTTGAAATATTATTCTATGTTAGAATATTCCCATACAGAATTAAAATTTGTAAGAAGAAATTTTAGAATTTTATATTTTTTCATAATCAAGAAAGTTGATTTGTTATTAAAAAAATTTGTCAAAAATAATGAAAAAAATTCAAATCTCTCTCAAAAAAGAATCTGTTGGTAAGAACAAACAAAGGGGGGAGGGGGCGGGGGAGAGAGGGACTTCTATAGAAATGATAACACTGTGCTACAAAATGAAACTTTTTTTTCTGGCCTGGGAGATAATTCCTTCAGATTCTTAAGTAAAATGACCTCCTGAATCCAAATATTCGTTTTCCCCCAGGACGTACCGTTTTCGGGGGGGGGAGCCCCCTACTTATTTCCACCCCTTTTCGTTAATTATAGGGCCACGAAAAAAATTTGGAGGGAAGAAAAGGAATATTTTAGCCTCAACATTTCTTCAGAAGGTCTAGAGAAGTGAAAAGTTATAAAACATTAACATTTGGACTCAAGGGGGGGGATGTGGGGGAGGATTTTGTCCCTTAAAATGCAAAAAAATCATTAAAAATGATCGATTTTTTCTGATTTTTCCCAATTTTTTCACTGATTTTCTACATATTCCAGCTGACAGACCCACCTCACCCTTCCTTAAACATCCCTCAACTAAAAAAAAATATATAGGACAAAGCGGGTGGGGTGTGGGCGATTCCGAAGCCCTTGCAAGAAGAATTTTTTTCAATTATTAACAAGAAATAATTTCTACCCCTTTAGATAAAATATGGAAATATTGAAGGACATAGAAGAATCCGTATATTTAAGTTTATTTAGTTGTGAAGATCGGCCCAAAAAAATGAAAGTTAGACGCATATTTGCCAATTTGACCAACTGAGCTGTGAATCTTCCATCTTCTTGCAAGGGCTTCCGAATCGCTCACACCCCACCCGCTTTATCCTATATATTTTTTGTTTGTTATATTTTTTAGTTGAGGGAAGTTTAAAGAAGGGTGAGGTGGGTCTGTCAGCTGGAATATGTAGAAAATCAGTGAAAAAATTGGGAAAAATCAGAAAAAATCGATCATTTTTAATGATTTTTTTGCATTTTAAGGGACAAAATCCTCCCCCCATCCCCCCCCTTGAGTCCAAATGTTAATGTTTAATAAATATAAAATTTTATAAATATACGTTAAGAAAGAAAATACAAAAATAAAATGTTAACCCTTCTATGAAAATGAAATATGCAAATTATAAATACCTTTTAATTGGAGTGAGATGAGGGGTGTGTGGCTCCTTCCTCGAGATGGATTCAACTAAAAGACTTGCTTTGCTTGCTTTTAAAAATAATTTCCAATTGCGTATAATGATGAATAGTGATGACGAACATGGATGTTTTTTTCTAAGGTCTCTCTTCTGAAACAAAGAAATATTTAGCTATTATTTTTTATCCTATTCAATAAAGAATATTTTATTAAATAATTGTTTTATTTATCCTTTTATTCCTTTCACAAATATTCTTTTTAATTTTAATCCTAATATTGGAATATTTATATTTGCAGAATAATTATTTGACTCATCTTATCAAAGTGTTATTTGGGCTAGTGGTATTATAAATTAAAAAAATAAAAAAATCAAAAGTTCAATTTTATGTAATAGAAATCATATAATTTAATTTTATTAAGAAATAAAAATCTGGTGTGACTGGTCGCACAGCACAAAACCTTCTCTTAAACTCGGTAAGAGAAAGTTGTGAACTGTGCTTGTTACACCAGTTTTTTTGTGTCGATATAGATTTAGTTTCCGGCGATATATTAGATAATCATTTATATTTATTTTGTTACCATGGCATCCTATCTTTCCTATGAAGTGCAGGAGTAAAGTGTGCTTTAAACAATTTTGAGAGCAAAATGAGAATATACAATTAAAAGAGCATCTAAAAAATAATTGATTTTTGAATTTTAATAAAAATCGTTGGAGAGAATTTTGAGAAAATCGAAAAAAATTGAAAAAGTACATCAGTAAAGTTCTAGTAAAATCTGGTGTAACAAGCACAGTTCACAACTTTCTCTTATCGAGGGTAATACAAATCAATTGAAATAAATAGGGGCCGGGTCTAAATGGCCTCGATGCCGAAAAATACCATAAATAAAGAAAAAATCTCAATGGCCTCTACCCAAAATGCAAAATTTAAAAAAAGCCTGTAAAAAAGTCGCTTTTTTCAAAAAAAGCCTCTGACAGGCAAAAAAGCGCCTCAAAAGTCGTTTTTGAAAATGTCAAAAAACGTTTCTGGGGTGTGCCTAACTTAAATAAAAAATTTCAAGCTCCTAGCTCTTTTCGTTCTTGAGTTTTTTTGTTCACAGACACACACACAGACAGACCATGTCGCGAAAACCACTTTTTTGGATTCAGGCGACCTCAAAACGTGTATATCCATCAAAATCTCGACATCGAATTTTTGACATGAATCCAATACTTCATCTCTATATATTAACATATATAGGCAAGAGAAAGTAAAAATTTGATGTTCTTTTTTAAAGAAATTTAACGATTAATAACAATAAAAAAATTTGTTCCATCGAATTTCTTGAGCCAGGAAATTTGTTTGGACAATAGGCCTACTACCTTTTTTTAGTGTCGGGAAAATAGTCAGATAGCAAAAACAATTTAAAAAAAGGCTTTAGAAGGCGCGATAATATAGAAATTTATTAGAAATTATTTTTTTCTCAGTCTCAGATATAATTGATTGAGTAAAAAGTTTTAATAAATTTCCGTGATACTTTTCAAAATTCCCTATATTGAGGTCCAAATTCCCTGATAATTCCAGGTTTTTAAGGTTTTCCAGGTCTGTAGCCACCCTGAATTAACATATACATATAGGTAAGAGAAAGTAAAAAAGCAACCCACCCATTCAAAAAAACTAACTGGTGGAACCCGAATCAAAAAAGAGAGGGAGGGTGACTTTTGTAGATTTAAATGATAATAAAATATAAAATGAGGGGGTTTTTATACCCGAGATTTTAAAAAAGAAAGAATCACCTTTCCCAGGAAAATGAAATTGTGAAAATTTGATTGTCAGGACTTACCCAGTGCAGAGAGGAAGCCTCGAGGGGCCCTGAGTCGTTGATGCTCAAACGACAAGGAAGATGATGAAGCGAGAAGTCGACCTCTAGCAATAACCACCTCTGTAAAAGATAAAAATTATTATTGGCTTTTATCTACAAATAGATTGTACGTATGTTGTGTGTGTGTGTGATAAAATTTTATAACAAAATGTTTAGAAAAAAATATAAAAATAAAATGTTAACCCTTTATGAAAGTGAAATATACAAATAATAAATACCTTTTAAGAGCGAGATGTGGTGTGTGTGACATTTTATTCTCACTAATATCATCGCAATAGACGAGATGCAGATCAGTTCACAATTTAAAAAAAAGAGTGTGTGCTGTTTCTTTGATCATAAGGAAGACTAACATGGATTTTTTTCCTATGAGCTCCTTCTTCTGAAACAAAAAAATATTTATTAATATTATTTTTTATCTTCTTGTATTACCATATTTTAAATATTCAATAAAGATTATTTAATTAAATAATTGTTTTATTTATCCCTCAATCCTTTTTCCAAATATTCTTTTTAACTACAGTATATAGGAATATTTTATTCAAACCCCCTTAAAAAAGGATTCCTTATTAATAAATTTCAAAGGAGGAGGCAATATTTGTTTGATTATCTGATATAATTAAATCTTAGACCTATCTTTACTCTCGCACCCCCCCAAAAGATAAAATTTTAGAGAGATAAATCGACTAGCACCCCTCAAAATGCTATATCCCCGGAGCCCGGGCCCTTAAAATTCTAATAAAAAATAATTTTCATGGTTAAAATTTCAATTTTTTCCCGGGCCCTTTAAGCTCAAATCTTAAAATTATATGAACGATGAATGGAAGTATTTTCTAATATGAACCGAAAACGTAGCCAAATTGCGAAATTTTAGTCCGTGTTGCACGTTAGATTAAATATTAAATTTAAATTATTTTTAAAAGATTTAAAAAGGCACCCTTGTTGAATAAATAGCTAAGGAGG
The DNA here is from genome assembly GCA_023213315.1 of Euborellia annulipes. Lineage (NCBI taxonomy): Eukaryota > Metazoa > Arthropoda > Insecta > Dermaptera > Anisolabididae > Euborellia > Euborellia annulipes. Next base: position 29,137 of record JAKCPI010010116.1, read on the forward strand.
ATGCAATATCTTTAAACAGTTAAATTCTGTAAAACAGAAAATCGAGTAACTGAAATTTCTTTTGATAACTCCGACACCCTGTATTTCATTTTATTTAAATAATTTTCGAGATCTATTCATTTAAATAAGATATTAATATTCAATACCTTAATTCGGATTTGACTAAACATACTAACACATTTGTTAAATATAATTTTATATAATCGATGATAACAAATAAGAGTGAAATTAAAAATATGGACAGATTTATGCTGAGGAACTTTGACAGATGAAACAATTTAATCTATCTCGATTTAGAATTAGAAATCAAGGCGCATGTCAATATTCTATCCTAATTAGCTCACGGGATATTATTTAAATCCCTAGCACAAGAGGGGGATACTCTACCACTGTGCTATGGCCCAAAGAACGAAAATGTATTTAAACATTCAGATGCTTTAAACATAATTA
>JAKCPI010010118.1:0-29766 GCA_023213315.1 Euborellia annulipes
GTAATGAAAATCCATTACCGTCCAGCCCTATATAGAAGTATGAAGAAGTAAAAAAAAAATTAATTAATTTGATTTTATGGCTCAAATTTTACATCAACTGTCTTCTTCTTCTCTCTAACTAATCATTTTTTTTTTTTCAATTGATCCATCAACTTATTTTTGCTATTAAAATCTCAGATCCCTTCAAGATAAATGTAATAAAAAAAAAAAAAATTAAGTTAATTCACTTAACCAAGTTTATTGGAATGATGATAAATAAAGGGCGGCCCCATGACCTCCCGTGATTGGAACAAGCTCCCTGCGTCTATCTTCCCCAAAACCTACAATCTTCAGACTTTCAAGTCTAACCTCAACAGGCATCTTCTCAGTTCCCGCAGTTGAGTTTCCCCTTTATGCTTCTCCTTTTGTTTTTATTTTCTTCCTGGCTGCATGTGACTATTGGTCATTATAGGTCTTCGGACCTTATGCACCCATTCCAAAAAAAAAAAAAATTATAAGAGGGGGGGTTTACCCCCCCCCCGGTAAAGGGAATAATCTCCCCCCCCCCCCCCCGATGATTGAGAAAATTATTTTTCTTGGAAATTAAATGTTATTTCCAAGTTGACCAAGAAATTTTTGAATAAAAATACCTCCTCCCTTCCACCCTTGGGATAATTAAGACCAAATTACTTAAACTATCAATAGTTGAAAAATTTAAAATTAAATTAATCTAGTGTGTGGAAGTGGCTGTGGATTAATATCTTCGAAGAATGGCAGGAGGTAGCAGCCAGGAAGGAGCGTCTTAAAAACAACGAAACTCCCAGATATTCGTGACGTTTCAGTCTAAATTTATTTGACCATCATCAGGCAATCAGGCTACAATAGATTTTTATTCATAATTTTTTTTTTTAACACTCACACTTTTTTCTCATTCACACTCACACTCACACACACATACACAGTCTTTTCGGCAACTTAGGCCATTTAAGACTTTAACGATAACCGTTATTATTTATAATATCTAGGGGGCCACCAAAAAAAACGCCCCCCCTAGGCTATTAATAATTAACATTATTAACAGTTAAAATATTACAATGGCTGTTATTTTTTATTTTTTACTTACAGTTGTCATATGTAAATTTATATAAATATATTTATGCATATATGCTGTTTTGGACTTGTTAATAAAATTAAAATATTAATTTTGCTATTAGGCTATTTTTCTCTCAGTTTATTCTGGGGATTTTTATTCTCTAATTTTTGAAAGAAACATGTTTCATTTTACAGGGGCTTTTTAGCTGGATATTTGTTTTTTAATAATAAATATTTTTTTATTTTCCATCATCTTTACTTTCAATGTGTTTTCGTTTATGTGTTATCAATTAATTAAAACTTTTAAACTTTTTTTTTTTTAAGGTAAATATAAAACAATATTAAGTGATTTTTTCCCCTCTGACCCATTTATTTTTTTCCATTTTCTAAATAGATTCATCTTCTTTATTGCTTAAAAACATTTTATCGTTTCAAAGGAATATTATTAATCAATGAAGCGAAAGACGAAGAGCAAAAAGAAAAAGAGACAGATAAGGAGACAAGCATGTAATTTCAACAAACACTTTTCAAGTGGGACACTTGGCGAAAATTAGAACGATAAAAGAGAGATGTGTGAAAAAAAAAAACATTCGTGACAATGATGGGGAAAGGATCTGTGATGAAATCCGTTACGTTGATGTTTTACAGTTTTATCGTGCGGAAGTCTTGATTTGAGTGACAAGAAAAGAAGATCTGCGCTTGAAAAAGAACCAGAAGATATCACGGGAAAAAGGGAGAAGCACACAAAAGAAGTACAGACTCGTTTATTCTTATAAAGAAAAAAACAGCTGATCCACTTCCATTACTTTCGCTTTAAAAACAAAAGGATTTTTTTAACATTACTTTAAATAGGACTTGTAATTTAGTATCTTTCGATCTGTAATCTTGAATAAAAGTTAGGCATGGGCGTTCGTTCAAATTGCTCGAATTCTAAAAGGATCACTTTCTTTTGTTCGTATTTAATAAATTAAACCCCCTTTATTGACGTCAGGATTCGATAATCATATAATTAATTAATTCATTATCGATGGCTTGCTTCTCTTTATTAAAACCCATTAGATTATATTACAAATTTATAATAAATAAAAAAAATTTTGATGGATCTTAATGTTTTAAGGTCCCCTGAATCCAAAAAAGTTTTTTTTAGCGACATGTCTGTGTGTCTGTGAACAAAATATCTCAGGAACTAAAAGAGCTACCAGGTTGAAATTTTATATTTAAGTTAGGCACCCTCCCAAGGGGTGAAAATAAGCTTTTGAACAAAATCGGCCAAAAAGTACTAGTACTTTACTGATGTACTTTTTCAGTTTTTTTCGGTTTTCTCAAAATTCGCTCCAACGATTTTGTTTAAAATTAATAAATTAACTATTTTTTAGATGCTCTTTAAAAAGTATATCAGTGAAATTTTTCGTTGAAATAGTTTGAAGTACACTTTACTGATGTACTTTTTCAGTTTTTTGCGATTTTCTCAAAATTCGCAGCAACAATTTTGTTTAAATTTCATAAATGAACTATTTTTTAGATGCTCTTTAAAAAGTATAACAGTGAAATTTTTCGTGGAAATCGTTTGAAGTACACTTTACTGATTTGTAGACCTGATGATGGTCACAAATCAGTCCGAAACTAAATAAAATATCAGTTTTTTTTAATGATTGACCCTCCAAAAAGAAAAAAGTTGATTAAAAACCTTTTCTTCAACTCTTCAACACTCCTACCTTGCATCTCATAAAACTTCCCTTTTCCTATGAAGTATTAAGACCTTAGGACTGTTTTAGAAAAAATAAATCTTTCTCAGCCTTTAAATTTTTCATATATATTTTTTTGTCGGAAAAATTTAATCGTCACATTAATTTAAATGATGATGTGTGAAATGGAAAATATATTTTATTAATTATAGTATTATATAAATGTAGCATTATTTAATTTGTTTCATTAAAAAATTTGGCAACAACATATTTTCTCACATTTTAAATATAGACAATAAAAATAATTATAAAATAGTGAAAGCAATTACCGCGATTAATTAATTTTAAGATAAATGGACACTCCTTTGTTTTCACCTCTATTCACTTCCTTTAACAAAATTAGTTCGTAAAATAAATTATAAATGATCAAACAAATGAAATTTTGTTTCTTTAATTTATTTAAACTGTGTGAAAATAAATTGTGTTAAAGATTGAAAACGAAATAATTGTTAAACGTAGCTTTAATGGAAAGTTGTCTGTCTGAAATTTTGATAAAACCTGAATTTTCATACTCTCTCTTACTTTTGCTCTTCATATGAGCATTGGGTTTTTATAGGTGTAAAAAAAATCGGATACTTCTTTAGTAAAGTGTAGATGGACTTAATGTTCAGAATTTTTTTTGCTAGTGTATGATTTATTATTTATTACTGGTAACCCATAGCCAGGGCCGGATTTAAGAGTGTGTCGCCTATAGGCTAAAGTCCATTTGCTGCCCACTCTATAGTTTATATTTACTTAATACATTTGTTTTATTACAATGTACTGTATGTATTCTTAAATTCCCAAGGAAAACATTATTAAAGTCTGAAATGCTTAATTTAAACTTTTGAATAAATTGCCAAACTGCCGCCCCTGAAACTTTGCCGCTCTAGGCAGCAACCTTCTTTGCCTATTTAGAAATACGCCCCTGCCCATAGTTCAGAGAAAATAAGGTTTTACTGGGATTTTAGCTATATCTAGGCACTATAGAAGTTAAATTATTGTCAGTACATTGAGAGATTCTAATTCGAATCACAACTAAAGGCGGGCTTGTTTTAAATTTCCACTAAAAAATAATTTAATCTTAAAAAAAAAAAAAAATCTGGTGTGACTGGTCGCACAATTAGGTACATTTAAATTCAAGATGTAGAATTTATAAGTATGGGAAAATATTTATATTTTGTTATCATGGCAACCATTTCTCCTATCTTTCCTATGGAGTACAAGAGTAAAGTGGTCTTCCAAAGATTTCAATGGCAAAATGAGAATATAGATTTTAAAGAGCATCTAAAAAATAGTTGATTTATGAATTAAAAAAAAAATCGTTGGAGCAAATTTTGAGAAAATCGAAAAAAAAAAAAAAAAAAAAAAAAACTGAAAAAGTACATCAGTAAAGTACTAGTTCTCTTTGGCTTATTTTGTTCAAAAGCTTCGTGTCACGTCCCAGCCAATTTATTTATTACCGTTGTTTATATTAATATAAAATATTTTCTTTCGTATTTTCGTCATAAGAATTTCAAATGATATTTATTCTAATTACTTGAATTTAAGCTTATAACTGTTGACTCTAGTGACGTTATAAGAAGGTAAAATTATTTAAAATTAATCAGAAACACGATGTGATATTTTTTTTTAAACACATTATTCTCATTCACACTCACACTTGCGCACTCATTCACACAGTCTTTTCGGCAACTCAAGCCATATAAAGACTTGAAGATAACAGACTATTTTAATATAGGCCTATATGTATTTGGGGTCCAGCAGGGGCGGTCAATTGTCGGGTCGATCCGCCACGGTTAAAACTTTCGTTATCAATTTGGCTTAAAAGTGGAGAGTTTGATCTGTCGGGTTGGACCGGGGCGGACCAATCTGTCGGGTCGATCCGCCACGGTTAAAACCGTCATTATCAATTTCGTTTAAACGGAGAGTTTGATCTGTCGGGTTGGACCGGGGCGGACCAGTCTGCCGGGCCGGCTAAAACCGGCACGGTTAAAACCGCCACGGTTAAAACCGTCATCACTCACAAACGTAAAGGAAAAACCCGCAGATAAACCCGTATAGTTGGCCCGCCACGGGCCAAACCGTACGATGTATGGGCAAAATCTTGGACCGCGGCAGTTTTAACCGCTGATTTGACCAAATCCGTGGACTTTCGTCTTGACGAAAGTTTTGCCTGCCGACTAGACAGATCAAGTCAAAAGCCATTGGAATTTCAAGAAAAATGGAAATAGAAAATTATTTAAAAAAAAGTAATTAATTCTTTTCTTCTCCTTTAAATAAAATCTTTAATTATCTGATTCTGAAGCTGCCAAAATAGGATTTAAGGTTCCCTGAGTCCATTTAAGTAGTTTTTGGAATGATGTCTGTGTGTCTGTGTGTATGTCTGTGGTATTTTGCACACATAAACTAGATGTAAAGGTCAAGAACTGAAAAGCTTTTGGTAAACATCGGACCATTAGAGGGCGCTCTAGAAGGAGGGCCAATATTTTTTCTTACATAACCTATAATTTTTTTTTGTATATTCAGAAACTAGACTTTCTCCGAGTAAAATGCTAAGTCTATATAATATTTGTATCCTAATTTGCCATGACCTTAAATGATATTTAAAAAAAATAATAATAATAAATTTGTTTTTGTGAATGGTGATTAACTAAAATATTTTAGAACATATTAATAGCTTAATTAATTAATAGGGGGAGGGGATAACTTATTTTCTTTAAAAATAAATTTGTAAAAAAATTTTTGAAGTAACATGTCCTCCCCTCCCCCTCCAAATCGCGACTTAAAGAGATGGTCCGGGGCGGTCAAAACTGTCGCTTGTCCACTAACGAAAAAGATCAGACCGTGAGTTCGACCGCAGTCAATCTGTTAGATTGATGCGTGGCGGTCAAAACGTCGCTGCTCACTAACGAAAAGATCAGCGAGTTTGACCGCAGTCCAATCTGTTAGATTGATACGTGGCGGTCAAACTGGCGCGTGCTGCCCACTAACGAAAAGATCGGATCGTGAGTTTGACCGCAGTCCAATCTGTTAGATTGATGCGTGGCGGTCAAAACTGGCGCGTAGCTCGCCCACTAACGTAAAGATAAATCGTGCGTTTGGACCGGCACGGTCAAAACCGACGGGGGCCCGAACTCAAAAATTTTTCTGCGGAAAATTTTTTTTTTAAGAAACTATATTTTTTTTCACACCAAATTTTTTGCGGAACATTTTTTCTATTGCGGAACCAAAGTTGTCCATCCTGCGGAAAAATTTGTTGCGCTGATGTATGTATATCCTATATATGTATATGTGTTTGGGAAATTTCGGGGGGGGGGGGGGGCCCGGGCCCCCTCGGCCCCCCCCCCCATAAATACGACCCTGGGGTCCAGGCATTCTTATTCTTATTTGGAATCCATATGGCTTAAATAAAATCATCGGACTGCCTTGCGACCCTTGGTATAGAAGGCCAGCTCTCTAACCCCTACGCTAAGCCCGAGGGCACGATGTGATGTTTCAATCTATTTATACCTATAATTAAAACAACACCTAGTTAGTATTGTAGTTGTGGCTGTTGAGTTGTATCAAGGAAGGGTTGCAGGAGCAGAGACTGGCAGCCATATTTCTTTCTTTAAATATTTTTATTGGGCCGACGTTTCTCTCTCGATAGAGGCCATCTATATTTATTTAAAGAAATATTTATATTTAAAGAAAGAAATCGGTGCCAGTCTCTGCTCCTGCAACCCTTCCTTGATACAACACCAAGTGTTTGTGATTAATTTTAATTTATTTAACCCACTTATAATTACGATGCTTGTAATTCAGACACATTTTTTTTTATATCGATCCATTTTAAATTTTAAATTGAAACCCCTTTGAGACATTCTCGTTGATTATATTATATTCCATATTTCCATTTCCACATTTCCATTTCCATATTTAAAGACAAAACAATCAAATTTATGTTGAACTTAACGCACTCGCTATTAAAAAATTCATTTTTCTTAAATTATTTACAATTATAAGTAGATTATAAATTGAAAAAAATCTTATTATACTTCATTGATATCTTGGTTTAGCGACAAACAAATGCTTTCAACATTAACACAATTAATATGACATTTGAATATAATTATATTAAAGAAAATGACAGTTAATCTCTATTATATTAACAAGAAGCAATTTCACAACAAATGACATTTAGCTCTATTGTCTTCTCGCTTTTCCTTATTCAGCTCATTACAACCAAATTATAATTATTAACAATTTTAATTAAAATTTTATTAACATTTAATACAAGCTATAAAATTTTGAATCTTTTATTATCTTAATTTATTTACTCAATACTAAAATTTGTTAAAATTAATAATAAATATTTGAATATATAAAGAGACCTGCTATCAGGATGCTTAATAAAACAGAATTGAAACTTGGATTGATGATGATGTAGTTTTATATGAACTAACAGATTATTTTGAATCATATCGTGTTTTATTATATATTTCAAAACATAATATTGTATATTGCTTTTTGATGGGAATTTGATTATAAAATTCACAACATGATAAGTTGAGTAGGCCTATATAACGAATAATTTTTCAGAGTGAAAGTGGTTAAAAGTAGATGATAGATAGATAGAATTAAGGTGAGCACAGTTTAGGAAAAAAAATTGTATTTAAATATTTCATTCCCATAGGAATCTATATATCTTCAACTTTTTTTTATTGCTCTCGGGCTTGGCTTAGTTGGTAGCGCTACTTCCTTGTATACTCAGGGTCGAGGATTCTGATCCCAGACAGACCGATGATTTTATTTAAGCCATTTGGATACCAAATGGCAATAAAATGCCTGGACCCCCAACAGATATATTTACAAATAACGAGTATCGTTTAAAGTCTTAAATGGCCTAAGTTGCCAAAAATACTGTGTGTATGCGTGTATGAATGGGAAAAAAAGTGTGTGTTTAAAAAAAAAAAAACTTTTTTATTCTTCCAAAATTTTGTATTTTTTTTTTTTTTTTTTTTGGATGTTACTACTAATTATTTATTCGAATTTTAATCTCATAATAGGATATTTAATTTGTAGCAACACTCTCTACAGAATTTCATTAAGATTTGAAAAAATTTGAAAATGATTTTTATAATTAAATCTCAACAATAGGCGAACTTTTGACTTAGGAATGATAGTTTGGAGTTTTGGCCATTCAATTCAAATACATTCATATGGATGCTGCTTGAAAACCTCAAGTTGAGGTATAAGAAAGATTAAACGTTTTTTTATAGCACTTATGTCTTTTCATATTTTTATAACTTACTCATTGTTGCTTACATTCTTCAAAAGATCATTTCAATCTCAATAGAGAAATACTTGGGATCTTCCTCAGTGATTAATCGAACAGCACAAAACTTTCTCTTTCCTTCGGGAATTGAAGTTGAAGTATACAAAATACATTAATACAAAACATCATAGAAAATAAACAATACAAAATCATGGAAGCAATAACATAATAACAAAAAATACTTAAACATAACATAAATAACAATAAAACTTAAACATAACATAAATAACAATAAAATAACAAATAACAATAAAATTAACAAATTACATAAAAAATATCCAAAACAATAACATACTACAATAATAAGATATAAAATTACATAATAAAAAAAACCTTACTAAGGAAAACATGAATATCAAAAACATTTTACAATAATAGTCTATTATTCAAAAACTGTTAGTTTGGTTATTGTTCAGAGGGTTATATTTTGAGCTTTACTGCTAGGGTAAATTTATGTAGAGCTTGAATTGTTTCGTTGACGTGTCTCAGGGAATTTCTTAATTGGTTGAAGGTGGGTCTCTGAAGTTTGGTCGAACGCTGCTATGAAAGGGCTCATCTCCTTTTTACTTGATTCGTCCACATATATGTGTGTGCCTATACAGACACAGACCATTTTTCGGGATCCACTTTTTTGTTCTGAGAGGGCCTGGTAGGAGAAAGTTATGTGCTCGCTGTTGTCAGTCAAAGAATTTATTTAAAAATCCAAATTTCTTTAAAAGACAGGGGTGCTTGTTCCAAGTGATTGCTTTATAGGATTCCATCATGTACAGTGAGCGCCACAATTAAGTCCCCGCCTGATAGCTCTAGCCTTAAGTTTATGATATAGTATATGGTGAAATAATTTTAAATTTGAAAAGGTAAAATAAAATCATCTCTACCAAATTTTAAGTTTTACCTTTTCGGTCATTAAAATTATTTCACTTTAAACCATATACTTAAGGCTAAAGCTATCAGGTGGGGACTTAATTGTGGCGCTCACTGTACATTATAGTTTGATACCACAAAATGTAGATTAAAAAAACTATATTCAGTCCTCTAATGCTATTTAACTTATTAATAAATAATAAATCGGAAATACATAGTGAAATATTACCCTGCATCTAGTAAATCACTAATAAAGCTCTAACGGATCGGGAATCATAATTAATTTTTATTAAAAAAAAAGTAATTATTTTTACGATTCTTTCCTAAAAGCATCCAATCGATATTAACGTTTGCAATGGTTAAAAAAAAAAAGATTTTTTTGCTCTCCTTTTTTTTTTTCAATTGTTAAATTCAATAGGAAGCTATAAGTTTTCCACTCTAGGGAATTCAGCCCTGTTATCAATTCACTCACCTTAAAATTGCGGAGAACCAATCGTCTCAGACCGTTGACTTAAAAGGACCAATCCTCCTCCATCTGCAAAATTATTGATATCTTTAAAGCGGAGGTTAAAGTCAACACTATTTTATTGAGTTGCCAACTTGCCTTCGGCCTCTGATAAATATGTAAATCAGCCATTATATTAGGCCATGGAAGACGGGATCGAAAATGTATTTGTGAAGCATATTAGAAAATTTATTATATGAGAACACTGATTGAATATTGAAAATTAATTATAAATTAGCTATGCTGGATTATTAAAATTTCGATTTCTTGATGCTCCAGGGAGAATTGAAATATTTTCAGATATGATATCCTAAATCTACAATATAGTCAATATTTACTAGGATTTGAAGCCATGCTATATTCATTTTATTTGTAAAAACAGGCCAGAGTTTGTCGTTTTGATCCTCATCAAACCTATAATTCACAGATAGATGAATAGCCTTTAAATCATATAAATTGAAATTAATGAGTGATGCAGAGAGACATATAATTCGAAACACCACCGTGACGCTGTCTTCTCGGCAAGGATATAGAGAGGAAAAACAAAAAGAAGAGATTTTTATTTTTCCCAAATGAGTTTTATTCCTAATATTTCCAAGGCACAAAGGCTCTTCTTAAGAGGAGGCTAAAAAAATTATTGTATAATGTTAACAAAAATATTTTTATAATAGTTTACAATTTTAACAATAAATGTAAAAGCTTTATTGTACCTCATTTTACACTCCGTTTTTTAGCTTCCTTTGAAGAAGAAACACTTTGTGCCTTTGAAATATTAGGAATAAAACCTATTTGGGAAAAATAAAAAACTCATGTTTTTTTTATTTGCCTTCCTCCCTACATGCTTGCCGAAAAAACAGCGTCACGGTGGTGTTTCGAATTCTAAATCTATATTAATTTATATGATAAAATACAATAAATTTATCTAGGTGTCAGTACATAAATCCTCATCATGACTTACCTATATGAATATTTTGCTATTGTATTTTGTTAAAATAGTGTAAATAAAGAAATTAGATCAATCAGTAAAAAATCATATATATATTAGTCACGAACGTAGACAGACAAGACGGGATCCGGGGGCTACATAATAATACGGGTCCCCATCTATAATTTTAAGATTTGAGCTTAAAGGACCCGGGCCTCCTTAAGAAAAAAATTAAATGTTTATAAAGTGATGAAACGAAACAAAATTGGTGTATGGCGACGGGGAATGATTCTTTTTGTTCGGACTCGAGGGTTTTTAGGCCTTTAATTCGAAGGCTTTACCTCTCTATATAAAAAATAGCTATGCCACAATCTGGACGACCATGATCTGACCATGCCCCCCCCCCTAGATTTGATCCTGGGTACGCCCATGAATCTTAACTTATACTTTTATATATTAAAAATACAAACAAGAAAGGGTCGTATAGAAGAAGTTTACAAATTTTGATTTCAATAGCAAATACGTGAAGTTATCGAAATCAAGATTTTTAAATAAATAGCTAAATTAATTAAAAACTCATTTTCTTGCCTCAAGAGAGTATCTAACTTATATATAATATTTCAACCTCGTAGCTCATTTACTTCATGCTTTATTTTGAATACACACAGTCTGGCAATTTTGCGGGACCAACTTTTTTGAACTCAGCGAAGCTCAAAACGTGTATTTCCATTAAAATTAACTTTCTCTTACCTATATGCAATACTTTCTCTCTAAATAAAAACATTTATAAGTAAGACAAAGTAAAAAATAACTCTTAAGGTTAGAAAGTTTAAAAAGAATAGAAAGGGGAGCTTGTCAAGCCAATAATATTTTACCAAGTTTCTCTTAAAAACAATTAAGCAAAATTTAAAGCAATTTATTAAAAAATATTACATTTTTGTATAATTATACCATAAAAGCATATTCGAGTTTTCTAATAACATTTCGAATTAAAAAAAAAAAGACAAATATTCTAATCTCTATAAAAGCATACGAGTAAACGTGACAGCATATAAAGTAGTTAATTAAAAACTTACCCTAGGGATTTGCTAATTTTGTACTGGGCCGAAGAAGGGTCAGCGATAATTGGAAGGATTCTCCAAATAGATCACAAATCATGAATGTAATTAACCTAAATTTTTTGTTGTTGTTTTAGTTTTGACCTTTGAAATATTTTTTCATTTGTGTCGTTTATTAAGGCATCATCAAACGAGATTTATATATGCGAATTGTTCTTTTTGTTTTAATCGAGCTATTTGTAAAGATAGAAAACTATGAATTCGAATCATCTTTTTTTTTTAATGAGTAATAATTAGGGCTCGGATTTATAGGCACTGAAAATCTTTAAAATAGGCAGGCAACTAAGCACTAAAAATTATTAAAATAGGCACTTCAAAAGGCATTTATTGTAAAAATAGGCACTCAAAAAGGCACTTAAAAGGCATTATTTAAGAAATAATATAAAAAATTTTAAAAATTGATGTCTTATTTTTGGTAATCTGGTGTGACTGGTCGCATAGTACACAATTTTTTCTTAATTTCGGTAATTTAAAGGCGCATTCTGTACTTGTTTGCCAGCATATAAATACAAATCAAATTTTTAAGTACAAATTTTTAAAATTTTAGATTAAAAATAAATTTTTTTTCGAAAAAAAGTTTTTTTTTTTTTCAAATCTCGGGGGGGGGGATTACCCCCTTTACTCCCCCCCCCCTTGAAATATTTTCTTGATAATTCAAAAAAATTTTAAATTTAGGCTATGTATAGCTCGTAAAAAATTGAAATTGGCTATTTGAACTTAAAATAGGCACTAAAAAAGGCATTTATAGATGAAATAGGCACCAAAACCCAGAATCGGCCAAAATAGGCATTATAGGCACTAACAAATGCCTCTTATTTTATTCAGAATTTCATGAAACGTATACATATCATATTGGCCTAAATTTTAAGCCATAAATTAAAAAAAGGCAAATAGGGCGAAATCCGAGCCCTAGTAATAATAAAAAATATTAGCTAATAAATATTCCATCAAATCAAAAGTGGGCACCTTATGCCAGATTAGAAACACTATGTTTAACTTTTTATTTTTGATCAACATGCCTGAAGATGATCCCAATAGAGTATCGAACCGTTGTGCTTTCATTAAATAAAATTGTCCTGTATCTTCTTTCTTCTTTTCCTCAAAACTTTTTTTTTTAGTTTACTCATTTATTTAGTGTTCTATTGACGTTTTTCTCTCTGATTCAGGAGTTTAATGTATTCATTAGAAAATTTGGTGTTGGATGTCTTCTCCAACGTCTTTTGTTTGACTTCAAACTATTTTTACTTATTCTTACCTATATTAAAATATTTTTTTTTTTTTTTTTTTTTACTCGTATTTTGTTCTCATTACCAAACATGTTCATACATTTTCATAGTATCAATATTGACAGGTGTGGCCAAACTTTTATCCATTAAAGGCGACTTTTGCTTAAAAAATGAGGTTTTTCGAGAAAAAAATTTGATTTTAAAGTTAATTACTCTGGATTTTTTAATTTAATCTATTCTCCAAAGATTTCTCTCTATCTCCAATGTTTTTTTATCTTATAATTACTTTTACTTATTTCAATAAATAATAATTAATTTTTATCTTCCCATTTTATATCTGCTAAAAAAAAATTCTTCACATGCTCAGTATCTCCATGCAAAAAAAACCTCATGGTTATTAATGCGAATATTTAACTTACCTTTTTAGAATGACGTATTGACACGTTGCACATAAATTTGCCCTTTTAATAGTTTTTTTTTTTTTTTTAATTTACCATTGGGGGTTCTAGTATATTTATATATACAGTATTTTAAATAACGGGTATCAATGGCTACCGGAGGGTCGTTCCACGCGCTAATTCCCTGGGGGCTTGGCAATACTTGTCTGCAACGATCTTGGTGGCTCTTGCTCTAATCTGTCGCCAGGTCCGGCTTTTAATCAAGTAGAAAGCTATTGATATATCTTAAAAATTGAAAAAAAATCTTATTTTTTGATTCTTATTTACTAATAGCCTATCTTTCTTTATTCCATTTAATTATTAAGGAGATAAGGACATAAAAATAATTAAAATTTGATATTTTTATCATTTTATATATATAGTCAGATTTATTTGTCATTTTTCACAGGTTAGGTTTGCACAAGACATTGAAATTGTTTTTCCCCAAGTATTGTTTATTGAAAAAAAAAAAAAAAAAAAAATACATAAATAAATTAATGAAATTTTACAAAAAAATTTGTATAATTAACTCAGTTTCTATGACGTACAATACTTGGAAATCTCAGATCCTTTGAATTTCAGTGGTTCTCAGTCATATAAATACAATAATAATAAATAATATAAACAAGTTAAGAATATCTTAAAAAAAAACTAAAACTATTGTAGTTCATAAAAATAACTTTTTTTTTTTCTAAATTTAAGCATGATTTGAATTTGAACACATTATTAATAAAACACTGATTACACATTTAGGAATTTTTATATTATAATTATTACATTTAGATATGATTAATTTCTACTTTTTGTCAGAGTTACCCCAGGGGAGGGGAGAAATATGTAAATAATTATCAAATTTAACATTTGAGTTTTTAAATAATTTATATGTCAAATTTAAATCCATATTAATTATATATATAACATTTTTAGAAGGACATATCTGTAACCAGTTAAGCAAAGTATGATCATTTTTCTTACTGTCTCTTTTTAATCTCGTCTAATGTAGATCTTATTGATGGAATTTTTATATACTTATCCCAGAGTGGAAGAGTTCCCCAGTAAATTCGGATTACCGATATGTCCTTCAACCATAGAAAAAAAAATCAATTGAAAAAATAAATTAAAAAAAAAAAAAAAAAATTAAATTCCCTTTTAATTTGATCCACCTTTCGTTAATATAAATAAAAATATATATTATTATATTTCCCCACTCCTTTCACAAGAGACAATCAAATAATTTCCAAAAATATTTATTTATTTTTTTTAGGCCTATGCAAATTGTAATTCTAGACTCTTGGAGACTAAACAAAATTTAAAACACATTTACTAGTATTTTACAAATAATAAATTAGAGAGGATTATATACATTGAATCCTGGGAAAATAAAAAATAAAAATTATTTATAATTGAGAATCACTGATTTATTTATTTATTTTTTTTGATTCAATCGTATTATTTTTATTTTCTTTCTTTCTCACTCTCTCTCCCTCTCTTTTTCTCTCTCTTTCTCTCTAATTTATTTTTCTCTCATTCTTTTTATTTATTTATTTATTCAGTCTAGACCATTTTTTTTTTTTTTAATTAAAAATCATTGGAAGTTTATGATTTTCATCGGACAGCGAGTGTATTTATTTATTTAATACATTTTATTTAGAAATATTTCCTCTCTGTCGTAGAATAGTTTAAATAAAAAATAATAATTAAACATAATTGAAATTAAATAGTCCCAAAAAATATTTCATCTATTTTGTTTAGTATATATGTTGCATTTTTATTATATTTTACGAAAAATAAATCCCATTGTAGATGGACTTCATCCCAAATTCTATCGTCTATGAACTAATCTAATGTTTATATTTTATTTATATATTTATATATTTACAGAGTTGATGATCTATTTCGTTAATCCTTCTTAAAGTAAGAAGAATTAATAAAAAGAAAGGTGTTTTCATTAATTAATATAAATAAATTCCCAAGTTCTTATATGAATTCTTGAATAATAAAATATATTTAAAATTTCAATCAGAAAAGAAAAATAAAACAATTGTTATAAACATCTGAAGTTTTATCAGTTATCTTGAAAAGTTTGGAATATCGTATTTATTATTCTATTACCAGGTATTTCGTTGACTGTCCATATTTTCTGCTTCTAATTGATGAATTATATCTATTAATTAAATAATAGGAGAAACTATCAATTTCAAATTGAATATTAATTTTCTTGGTTGAAAAATACTTCCCCCTCCCCTTTTATCCTCCCGGAATTTATTTATTTTTATGAATTATATAAGAAATATTTAAGTACTTTGATTGCAATCACAAATGTGATGAATTATTCTATTTTTAATTAAGCCATTTGGATACCAATTGGTTTAAATAAGAATGCATGGACCTGTATCATATTAAATTAATGAGTATCGTTAATGCCTTATAGGGCCTGTGTTGCCGAGAAGACTGTGTGTATGTGTGTGTGAATGGGAAAAAAGTGAGTGTTAAAAAAAAAATCTATTTCTTGCTAATTCGCTTTCCATCCCATGCAAGAAAAATTTATTTCAATAGAATTGGCTACCAATCGTTTGAAATAAATAGGGATGGGATCTAAATTGCCTTTTTTTAAATTTATTTAAGGTCTTTTTCGGCAACGGAGGCCATTAGATTAAGCTTTCGCTGTTGGCCAAATAGGAAAGCCCCCCTTCAATAGAAGAAAACGTTTCGGCTTTAATTAAATAAGGCCTTAGTTATTAATAGAGGGTAGCTCCAAAATAAGAAAATGCAGCTATAATTTATTATTTATTTTATTTGGACAGCTGTCGTTACAGTTCTATATTTGAACCATCTTCAGAGCTGACAAAGTCTTTATAAGTGTGTCATAGTGGATTTTATACATTTTTAGATCCTTATTTTTATATGATACATAAGATTATAAATGTGCATGATCATCACTAGGCCTATATATTTTTATTATATAATAATAAGGTTCTATAAAAATCTATAAAATACACTATGACACACTTATAAACTTGCCAGCTCTGAAGATAGTTCAAACATAAAACGGTAACATCAGCTATGCAAATAAAATAAATAAATAAAGAAAAAATATAGCTGTATTTTCTCATGTTGGTGCTATCCTCCATTAATTTTACTTCACAGCTATACAATTGCGTTTTACAATGCCATAATTACGTTTCGGCTTTAATTAAATATTGCTTAAAAGCAGAAACGTTATCTTTTATTGGGGTATTCATTCGACAGAGGCTTTCCAGTTTGGATCATATCCTCTCATTCTATTTATCTATTGTTATTTATACCAAATATTTGACGGTAAAATGGTTAAATAATTTTCTTTTATTTTCGATTATCTTCGAACCATTTAAAATTGCCAGTAAATCTCTTCGTTGTTGTTTGTACTGTCTCTTCACTCTACTTTCTAACTAATTTATCCAACCTTCAATATCTTCAATAGCTATTATTCAAAATATAAAACACTTTTAATTCTTTAATCCATCAGGAGTTTTGATTTTATTAGTTCACGAATGGTGTTCACATTGGCTATTTTCTTCCCTCTTTTCTTTGCCAATTTTTTCATTTTTTATTTGCTTGTGAGAAATAAGAATTCATAACCAATATATTGGTGACAAACAAATATCTAAACGAACCAGAATAGAATTTCCTTAGAATTTTTGATATAATCTATTGATTTTTCCTCAGGTGTCATATACATATTTGTATTTCTCCCTAACAAACAAACAAACAAACAAATAAATTTAAAGAGAAACTCGAAACAAGAGTCCATTATCGTTTCAATGTTTTATCTCTTCGCCCTCATATTTAAACTAGCTTATTTTGGTTTTATTTTCTCTCTCTAAATATTCTATAATATTACGTATTTAGAATATATACTCTTTAAAATATTTTTCTTTAAATTTTTTGATAGGCATATTATATTAGTCGATAATTTGTAAAAAATAATTTGTGAAATAAGACTAAAATAAAAAAGTTGATGGTGAAACATTTGTCTTCACTATTAGTCGGGTCGTTTTTGGAATTTGAGGAAGTTATATAGGTAGGGTAAAAGTTGTGTCTTTCTTCTCTTATTTAAGAAAAGAGTTTGGATTAATTAAAAAAGACAGACTTTTTGCCGTTGTTTATTATTTTTTACGCATTCTTTATTTCTATTTTTTCAATATTCAACTTGCTAGTCCTAGGTCATTCAAATAATTTTACCGGTATGCGTCGACGTTGTATCAACTGACGATTAACTAAATATTAATTAACGATGAGAAATCGATGGGTGGTAACTATCATCATTTTAGTTGTTTGTACATGGCCGTAAGGATGATCAATTTAATTATAAGGACCGTCAGCCAAAAAATAAATACTTTTTTATCCGTTTATTTGTAAATATTTCGACCCCCAGTGATATGGAATCATCTTCAGTACAATCAACAGATGTTTTCCAAATCGTTACTTTCTCCCATCCAATATGACAAAATAGCTGAGCATTCCATGAATGCAATTTATTTATATATAAAAATTTATTTATATAAAAAATTGCATTCACGGAATGCTCAGCTAATTTGTCATATTGGATGGGAGAAAGTAACGATTTGGAAAACATCTGTTGATTGTACTGAAGATGATTCCATATCACTGGGGTCGAAATATTTACAAATAAACGGATAATACCCAAAAGTATTTATTTTTTGGCCGACGGTCCTTATAATTAAATTTATCATCATTTTATAAAACATTTTCTGATGCTATTTTTACATTTAACTAACAGAATAATACCCCACGTTTTGTAAATAAAATTTAAACTTTTACTTTTCTATATCTCAATTGAAATTGTAATTTCCTCAAGGATTCGCAGCCATTTTTTAGGTGTACATTTTACATAATTTAATTTGTAAATATGATTTTGTAAAGAACGTGTGTCTGATGAGAATATATAAAACAAATAAAAATAGCTGGGAGAGCCTAGAGGCAGGGCCGTAGACAGCACACTTCCCTCCCCCGAGATCCCCAAATTTATAAAGAAAAATATGTAGAGAAAAATATGGTGGTAAAATTTTAAATACTATTAGAAATTATATGTTATATTATTTTGTAAGAGTCACATAAGTTTGTCTTATTTCTAACCTGACGATTTGTTTGCAATATTTCATTGATTTTTATTCAATTGTTATATTATTTCATTTGAGAGGATGGATTACCTCTCGGATCATCAGAATCCCTCCCTCACAAAAAAACCTTCTGTCTTCAGCCCTGACTAGAGGCATTTGATAGGTTGCAATTCCCAAATGCATGTTAAGTAACAATCCCAACAATTTATTTACTTAGAGCCTTATGTTAGTCCACGCCGAAATATTTGCCAAATAAATTGATGTTAGAAAACGGATCATTTTATTTCTTCCGAATCCTTAAAGATTATATTATATTTAATTTTAAAAATTTTTATTTCGAATCTACTCTGAGTATTTTTCTAAATTAAACCTAATTCGGCCGTTATTATATATAGTCTATATATTTTCTTAATTAGACCTGTTCTATAAAAATTGACTGAGGATATTTTCTGGGGACTTCCACCCTCATTTGTCTTAATATTTTTTTTTATTCATTGTCCGCCAGAGTAGAAAACAAACTAATCGATTTTTTGTAGAAATTTTAAGTTGAATAAATAATTCAGAGAGAAGTTGCTGTTTTTGTTAGAAATTAGGAAGAGCATGTAGCTACAGGTGCAAAAAACAAAAAAAAAAACCTTTGGATGCCAAATACCGAAGGTTTCGGTGGAAATTTATTTGTCCATTTTCAGTTCTTAAGAACATATATATTTTAGGCACAAAGTTATCATAATTGGGTACAGTGAGGGACAATATTAAGTCCCACCCATGCGTTTTCTACTTGTGATTATTTCATTGTTTTTATAAAAGAAAAGAAAAATCTTTATTGGAAATTTTCTAGATTTGAACCATAAAAGTTTCCATTAAAAAATATATAATATTTTTTTAAAAACAATGAAATAATCACAAGTAGAAAACGCATGGGTGGGACTTAATATTGTCCCTCACTGTACATGTATAATTTATTTGTGCACGGACTTTTGTGCATTAAGAATTATGACAACTTTGTGCCAAAAACAAAACCCTATATAAGCCCTTAAGGACTGAAGATGACACACACACTACACATACTATCTCACTATTCCCTAGTGGCCCATGGGCGTTTCCGCCTATCTCCACTGAAGATGACAAATAAATTTCGTCTGAAACGAACTTTGTTTTATTTGCTGCACCTCTTCCTAATTTCTAAATAATTTGAATTTTAATCCACAGCAACATTCCTATTCACTGCAATTACAAGACCGAAATCTCTCTTTAAATTACTTTCTCCAACTTTTTTCTCCTTCCATAGCACAAACTCTCTTGGAATGGATTTTCAGCACAATTATCTACATCCTTAATTTAAAGTTCCTCTCAATTTTTAACTCTTTCCTGACTAAATCCAACTAACTAAACTCAAATACGAGATCAGCCCTTGTTCAATTTATAACTTATTCCATTGAGTGTAGCCTTTACCTGATATTCAAAAGAGATTTCATTACTGTCTAATGTAAATGGTAATTTTTAATATATGTATCCCTAAAAACATAAACTAAAAGTTTTCTTTTCATTGCTACTCCCTTTGATCACTGGACAAGTTGTAATCAAAGAGCTTTCGAATTTTATGACAGATTTAAAAAAAAAAAAAATTTATTTCTAAGTTTCCTCAACAAAAAATGAATCTAGATAAAAATAAACTACTTATCCCGAAGGCGATCTAAAATCAAAATAAGCTATTTTCTCTTTTATACTGTATTTACTATAAAGTTTTTTAGTAGTTTAGTTTTGTTATTTTATGTTTTGACATTTTACTGGCTTTAATTCGAGATAACTAAGTTTTTGTTTTTAATAAAAAAATAATCATAAACATGGAATTAAGAGATAAATTGATATTTGAGAAGGAAAATTAAGTATCAAGATATGTATCTTAAATTGCAAAGAGACTGAGAGAGATTTATTTTTAAAATATCATAAATTCTCTGTTATATATTAGCAAAGTAAAGCAAAGAATACGAATTAGATGAGATGGTTTATGTATTTATTATGTTAATTTTAGAGGCTATACTTCAAAATGTTCAAAACTAATAAATTATAGATTATTAAATTAAATTTATAAATTGTTTCATTGATAATTCATTTGAAATTTAACTTAAGCTAAAATCATTTTGGTTAAGTTAGTACTTGTCAAATTAAGTATTTAACCAAAAGTTTTTGCGACTTCTTGAAATATAAGAAATTCTATTGAGATATTTTTGAATTCATTTATAAATAAATATAATTATAAAATTTTGTATCATAATTTTTTATAAATTTTTTTTTATTTTTTAGGTAAAAATAAAAGAATCAGAAGAAATTTTTGATGAATTCACCCCCAGTGGCATCCACCCCCGCCCCCTTAGTCGGAGAGTCATCTCACGTGGAACGAATAACTAATCGGATGTTGCTTTGGGTATGGAATTTTTTTTGTTAGATTATTCCAAAAGGAACCCCTTGAAATTAGATGAACGGTTGCCTTTACTGAATATATGGTTGCCTATGCTGCAAGGCGATGATGAGAAAAAAGAACCATTTTGAAAGTCATATTTCTAATAATTCGCCGTTATTAATTATTTACTCTGAGTTAGATGATGAAGGGGGGGGGGAGGATAGTTAATATAAATACCTCCCCCCCCCCGTCCAAAATAGTTAATGATCTGACTCACTTATCGATCGCTTTTTTAATTCAAAAACTCTAAGGAGTAGGACATAGAATTTTTCAACAGACTGATTTCTTTTAAGAGGGCTTTAATCCCATCTCTATTCCCTACTGAAATACTTCTGTATTCTCAAATATAGGTATCTGCCGATCTTTGTTTAGATCTACCAACTCTTTTTCCCAATAATTTAACAAAATGAATAAATAAATAAATATCATTCAAATATTTTTTATACCACTAAGTAAGCAATTGTACATACTTCCAGAGTCTGGTAGCAAATGGGATTGAATTTTTTTTTTAAATACTGGTAATATTGTAAAATACAATATTAGGTAATTTTATAAATTCACACAAATTTTAAAATGGTAGAAAAAAACAAAACTTTATTTAATAAATTAAATATAAACTGGTGGCTCTTGGTTCTAGTTGAAATAATATGATTTACTCAGGAGAATAAAAACACAAGACTATATGTTTTAATAAATATTATAATGAAACATATAATCTTGTGTTTATAATTTAATTTACCATTATTTAATCTTTACCAGATTATAAGGCCCTTAACATGAATATAAAAAGTAGATTGAAGTACATTTTTTTAATCGACTTTTTTCCATACTGATATCCACTATCAGGAACGCATGCAATCCTAATAACCAATGCCAAATAATGCATCACCCCCTTCCACTATTCGCTTTTGAATGATTGAATAACTCTTTTTAAAAATCTGCAAAGAAGGATAATTATTTTCAATTTCTGTAGAAAATAAACTTCGTTGTTGAAAATATGACGAAAGAAAAAAATCTTATCGAAGTTAATAGTCGAAAGGATTAAAATATACTGAAAAAAGATACTCATGAAAAATGGTGACCTCGAATTACCCTAGCTAAGACGGGGATTTTTTATTTTATTCTCTCCTTTCCCCCTTAAAATATCCTCACTCAAACTATTGTTTCCGGTTATTAAATTGCTTTTTCCTTTTAAAGGATATAATTCATCTCCTCTCTTTATTGAGATTTAATTAATTATTGACTGATGAAAGTTTTAATATCCTCTGCTTTTTTTTATCCTGTCTTTAAACAAATTTGTTTAATCTAAAATATAACTTCATATAATGAAGAAAGCAGCCTTAAAAAATATATTTTTCACCTGTCGCTAAGAATCTATTTTTAGAAGCTAATTAGGGCCATATTCATTTATTTATATCCTAATCATTGAGGAAACAGTGTAATTTTTGATATTTTAAAGGTGAAGGATATTTTCAAATTAATAGGCAATGATTATAATACAAATCGAGTAGGCCTACTTAGGTAGTGAAAGCTCTAGGGTTATTGTAATACAATCTTAAAATTAAAATTATTTTTCTTTATAGATCTATTTCAAAGCTTTCGATAACAATTATCTTTCTTCTTTAATGTCTGGTCTGATACTGGAAATTTTTTATTTTCATCATTCTTGTAAATTATTTATTTTGAATAAATTAAGAAAAAATTTGCTTATCATACAGGAAACTGAAGAAGATAAAAATAATTTTTAGTAGAAAAATAAAAGACCGAGCAGCTAGGTTTATTTCTTTAATAGAGAAGGCACAGCGACGTTTCGGCCGACTATGCGACCATCTTCATGGTTAGAGTTCAGTCATTAGAATACTCTGGCCATGAAGATGGTCGCCTAGTCGACTGAAACGTCACTGTGGGTTCTCTATTAAAGCTCGGCCTTTTAATTTTCTACTCCGTATTGATTCAGCTATTCACCTGGCTAACATAAAATAATTTTTGGCATTTTTTTAAATTTATTCCAAATTCCTCTGTTTGTTTTATGAACTTCGCTTCTAAGCTGTTGATGATTATTTAAAATAGATTTCGACATACTATTGTTGTAGGGCTGGATGTTGTTTTGAATTCAAAAATGTTGCCGGAATTATTGTTTCATCTTCCAAAAAGCGCTCAATGACCAACCAAATTAATTTTTCCATAAATACCCTACCACTCTCTTGAGAACTAGCTGTAGCTGAATATTTTCGTGAAGGATATCTCCATATCTTAGAAGATAGGGTCTTTGGTTTTCTGCCCTCTCAAGAAAATTATTCTCAAGCGGGTCTGGACTTTTAATTAAAAAGCTTTAAAATTATACTTCGCTAAAATTAGGGCAATCTATTATATTAGGCTTGTTCTTTAAGAGACAATGACAATGATCTTGACAAAAATTATTTTTTTAGAACAGTTTATAAAAATATATTATTGTCGATATTGCAGTTTTAGATAAATTTAAAGCCGCTTTCTTTATTAATTTAATTGATTAATAATAAGAATAATTTTTTGTTAGGCGCGATCTTATAATTGCTATCTTAATCAGTGGCTCCCAACAAGGATTGCTCGTAACCTGATGGTTCGTAAAAACATTCTTCTTTGGGAAGGAGGAAAAAAGATAGTAGGCTAATTATTATTTAGTGGAATTAATTAGAAAAATATTCTTTCGACCGAAGGCTCTTGTTGAAATAATGTACTTAAATATGTTTGATGTTTATATAAGTGAAAATTTGTAGTATTCTTTCACCAATAAAAACATGAAACATATCACCTAGTGTATCATTTAAAATATTAAAAATGATAATTAATAATGAGGATATTAAGGAGGCCAAAGCAAAATAAAGAAAAAATTTTTTTTGCTTTATTGAACGATACTCTCAACGTTTTCCCATTCTTGAACCAGAAGTCATGTCAACTGTCGAATGTTTGCACCTCAGTAGTTATAAAGAACCCCTCTAAGCTCGAGGTAAACAAAACACCTGTCCTGATGAAGGCCGAAACGTTAACATTATCGTTCAATTAAGTAAAAAAAAAAATTGTTTTTATTTTGCTTTGACTGTCTCATTATTAATTATACATTCAGTCATTACTCTTTACAATTAAAAATTATAATTTTTTTGTAGAGAACAAACAATTTCAAGAGGTTTTAAATATAAAAAAAATCAGATAACCCCGATCTAAATCGATGTGTTTTTTTATTCATTTTGGGACAATATAAATACAAATTTAATAATAATTCTATTTGTGATTGATTTCTTGAATAGAAGCCATACTGTATAATTTATTCAACTTTCTGATTTTTTTTTCTTCTTTCATAAATAATAAAAATTTCCAATTTAAATATAAGGCCTTGACTACTTAATGACTTCATTCGATAATTAAGGATTATATTTTGATTAGTGCGTTGTCGGTTGCTTTGTTGCAAGGACTCATTGCTCAGGGAAAGCGGGTTATTCCGGGAGGTTCTCGACCTGACAAAATATTTCTATTAAAATTTATTGCCCAAATAAAAAATTACTTCACTCTAAATAAACTCTATCAAAGGATGCAGAAAACAGTTTATAGAAGATAGGAAATTCAAATGATTTTTTTCGATTATTTAGTCCCAAAAATTATTTCTGGAGAAATTAATTGAATGTTAGTTTGTTATTTGGATTATCAAATCTCCAAAAATCATAACAAATTAATTTATTCACTAAATCAACTAAAAATAATTCATAAAAAGTTCTTCCTTAATAAAATAATAATTAGCAAATCCCTTTATTTTATATTTTTCCAAAAAAGCATTCATTAGTCATTTATTATTTATTATTCGGTCAGAATTTGAAGGGATTTTATTCATTGTATTATTTTTTTTATTTATATATAAAATTGAAGCATCTCAAGAATATCTTTTATTTATCAGGTCACAAATACATAATTAAGACATTTCTACCTCTTGAACCTTTTTATTATATTGCATTTTTGCCACCGTCTCCTTTTCTATATGACCAATAATTCTCGTGATATATATATATATATTTATATTTTTTGTAACTGTTTTCGCTCTATAAATAAATAGATAAAAACATGGTATCATTTTTAGTGAAGGAAAACAATGTCTATTAAAAAATTAATAAATAATATTTTCGTTTGATATAATCGTTTATTAGTTTTTTTATTTATAAAAGTTTTTGATCTCAGATCCTGGATATTTCAAAACGAATTTATAATTTTTCAAAAATCACATTCTAAATTTGGTTCTAATTTAGGAATAAAATCCAAACCCTATATAAATGTATTTTTTTTATCTATTAATTCTGAAGATCTGAGATCAAAACTTTAGTGTCAGTTTATTAAAATAAAAAATTTTCGTTTTTTTTTTTTGACATTTTATAGTAAATTCACCTGAGAGAGAAATTTTACTTGAAGAGGATTTTTATTATATTTTAAACACAACAAATTCTACGTTCTTATTAAAAAAAAAAATTAAATTTTTTGAAATTTTTCGTATTTAATCCTAATACCTAGCTAATTTTATAAAAATTTCTCCAGTCTTAAATAATTTTGAATTATACTAAAATAATTCTTAATTTATTTTATCTAGAAATTTAACAAAAAAACATTTATTAATTGGTGAATAAAAAACCATTCTCAGTGTTTATTTTTTTTGAAAGAGTCTAAGATTTTTTATAATCCCAGAGTGATTGTCTTTTTTTTAGCGTAAATGAGAGCATAGATCGCTATTTCAATTAAAAATATACTCCACTAATGAAAAATAATGATTTTTAATTGAAGATTCATGTTTTTGTGAGTTAATACACTGTATGCGGCGCGGCGTCTTGAGAACATGGGTTAAGGGGCCCTTACATTGGCAAAAATGTCGCTCAAAATTTTGTGAAAAAAATATTGAGCTAGATTTTTATGCAAAATATTGAATGGTTGTGGACCTCTCACACTACACAAAAATATTGTACAACATTTCATTGTCGATTAAACGATAGAAGGACAAAATATTGACCGGTCTGCAAAAATTTTCAAAACTTTTGAACGCTTCAGAAAATATTAATTTTTTTGTTCGAAATTTCTCCTCACACTTGCAATATACTTGCACAAAGACATCTTCAAAATTTCGTGCAAAATTTTTTCCAGTGTGTGGGCCCCTTTGGTTACCCTAATTAGAATATTTTTCTTTTATTTAAGTCTCAGTCTTTCCCCAAACTCTTGAATATCATGACATTATTCCTCATCTGAATATTTATTTTTTAAAAGTGAACTTTATTAACCTTTTCCATTTAAGTTGTCAGCAAATAATTAATTGACAAGTTGTGGTTTTTTTTTTTTTTCAAAAACAAATTAATTTTTTACAAAATAAACTCATTGTCCCTTTCATTATATTTCATTAAGAATTAGTTGATCTACAGTCAAAGCATTCTTGAAACCTTCAAAATTTTAAACCCACTGTCAGCAAAATATTTCTCTATTCAATTTTCCAGAGCACGTTTCTTGTCAACCAGCTAGATTCTCTCATCCACATATTAACATTTCCTTTTGTCTCTAGTTCATTTTGGGAATAACTCAACTGAAATAATTATAATTTTGTAAAAAATTCTAATTTTTTTTAAATGTATATTTGAAAAATAAAATTTGCATTGGCTAATATATTTTTACAAGTTTTAATAGATAGAGAATTTTGTCCTGTGTGATTCATGCAAGTTTTTTTTTTATAGTAAATGCATGGGCCTAGCCAGACATCTTGTTAGGGGGGCAACCCACTCGTTAGGAGGAGGGAGAGGGAGGTTTCAATTAATATATACATAGATTATTAATTATTTATTATTATTATTTTTATTAATTATTTTCTTTATATATATTAGCTCATTTAAAAAAAATTCACAATTGGAAAAAAATATATTTGTTTTTAATAGATAGAAAATTTTCTGGCGAAGCCGGGGGGCGGCAAAACCCCTCTGCCGGCTACGCCCATGTGTAAATGTATTCTTAAATATGAATTAAATCATCTAAAAATGTCATATTTACGTTTGCGTAAAATACCTGATAAAAATTGAAAATTTATTATTTTTTATTCACCAATCAATCGCCTTATCCTCTAATTAAAACGACTAGTGCTTTCGATGTTTTTGTTTTTGTAAATGAATTTCTTCTCTCTGGTGAAATTTGTCATATTTGGTTTTGATATTAAACAACGACACGGCCTGTTATTATCTTACATAATAGAGCTTTATAAATACGGATGATCCATGGGTCCTTTTGGGTGCGGATTATCCGTACCGTCGACCGCAGCGGTAATATCTGGAGCGTAGACCTGCGACTAAACCCCTACGCCGACGTCGCTCAGCGGCTTCTTCGGCGTCGGCATCCGCTGCGGTTTCTGCTTGGGCCTATTTGCCCCCATTTTTGGAATAGCCCCATTCTTTGGCATCGACAATTTGCACCCCATAAATTGCACCTGCATGAGCTATTATAGCAACAGTCTTTCGGCCGATGGTCACAATTACCTCCTCGCCGAATACACGCCCGCCTCGAGAGGTGTATTAATGGCGCTCGTCTGAAAAGAAAAAAATAACATTTATTTAATTCATAAAGGAAGACACTAACTATATAATTATTAAATGGCCTGAGTTGCCGAAAAGTCTGTGTGAGTGTGAATGAGAAAAAAGTGTGAGTGTTTTTTAAAGAAAAACTATATAATTAAAGGCCTATGGATGGCTATGGATTTAAAAATCTTTCTAGAATAGATCGGGACACTAAAAAACTTAGATTAATTAGTCATATGGACTATTTACTCTCTTTGGCAGGCCGAATTTATTTAAATCATTTAGATATCAAATGGTGTAAATAAAGTGCTGAATAATTTGTATTGTAATATTTATTTGTTTATCGCTTAAAGTCTATTAGGCCTAAGATACCGAAAAAACTACCAATCAAGTAGAATAAATAGGGACGTGATCTAAATGGCCTCTGATGCAGAAAAACATTCAAAAAAATGTAAATCTTATGGTTCATTATTTTTGATATCTCTGAATTTAGATACCTTTGAACTATCCTGCAAATCAGGTTGCGGTAACTTTTTAAAACACTTTCGAATCTGTATTTTTTTTTTTTAATTAAAAAAAAAATTTCAAAATAAATTATATTGAGAATATATGCTGCGACTTTTTTGGCCCCATATATCGTCTGCTGAGAACCATATTGGCGAAAATCCGAAAATTCAATTTTTGAGTTAAGCCTACCAAACGTTGTTAATATGTCTTCTCTTTTGAGTGCCTAAGTGGCGAAAATATATTTCCATTCTTTGCTATTGATTCTGGCCTATTCATTTGGTGCCCGGCTACGGGGAAGGGGGGGGGGGGGGCCCCCCTCCAGAGGGGGGGGGGGGGGGGGAAAATTTTTAAAATAAAAAAAAAAAAAAAAAAAAAAAAAAAAAAAAAAAAGATTTCAATGTATATGTTTATAAGACTTTCAAACGCCGTTTCTCGAATTGTTAAATTTCGAACTTTCGTCCTATCGGCGATAAGATATGTTCGAGCTTTAAATTTATTTTAAGATAGCAAGTTTGCGAGATATGTTTGTGCTTAAGATTGGGCAAAATTGCATCCCCTGGAGTCGAAGCAGGGCCTCCACGCTTTCGCGGCGGGTGAACTACCCTTATCCTAGGGCCCCGGCCCAATCTTCTACCTAGTTAAATTTATCTTGTTTAAATAAAACATTTTTTATTTTCTTCATTATATAACATTATTTTGACTGTAGTTATATTTTTCGAGCTAGGTTTAAATCCCTTGGCTTCATAAAATTATAATAATGTTAACTTCTGACTTCTCTAACATCTCGAGTAACAAAGTTGAATATTTACTTATTTACCGAAATATATGGAAATATTGCCTTACTAACGAATTAAAAACAATTGCTGAAAATAAAGCATTTTTCTTTCTCTTTAATAAACCAAACTTCAGCAACACCACTTGAGGAGATTTACTTATTACTTTTTTCCCTTGACTTTTAAATTAGTTTTTATTTTTTCTTCTTTTTGAAAATTTCACAAATTTTTAAAAATCAAATTAATTTAAAGGATAACAACCAGTTGATGTTACGTCTTTTGTTCACCATTATAACCATGAAGATGGTCGGATAGACGACCGAAAAGTCGCTTTGGGTTTAAATAAAATAATAAAAAAATAAACATAGCTGCTCTGCCTATTTCTATCCTTATTCTATCCAACTACATAAAAAATAACATCAAATATTTTATTTATATTAATATATCATGTTTATAAATAATAAATATCTAAAAAAAAAAAATCAACGAGCCTTCTCTATTTGTCATCATATGCTATTCACAGAAAACATAAAAGAAAATACGTATTTTCTTTCAGATCACACTTTTATAAAAGCGAATAAGGGAAGATTAGATAGATTGATGGGGTCCAGGGGAAAGACGACAGATCAGGAGAACAAATTCGCTCTCTGATATTAACTCTGAAGGAAAGAGAAGAAGTGTTGATAAGAGCGAACCACGTCGGATAAACCATCTTGTGCCTGACAGCTCGAGTGATGCTTTCAAGTCAATCTTTAGATATATACTAGTACATACGGTATATATATATAGGAAGTCTCTTATATTGCGCTATATATTTATTATCAGGATACGTCGTCGTCGTCCCTGGGGAATCTCCAGCTGAATTTTAAAGGATGCCAATTTTTCTTTTATCCAAAATGAAATTTACCTTTTTCGTGAAAAAACTTCTTAAATAAAAATGATTGTATCTCTTATTATAAATCTAAATCTAAAGAGGTCGTCTAGATATTGCCACATGTAACGCCTTTTTTGACGATATTCTAGCCCCCCCCTCGAGGCACAGTCAAATACAAACAACCCCCCTACAAATATTCAAATATTGTCACAACATAGAACTACCTCCCCCCCCAGAAACTGAAACTTGTTTTAAACTTTTTCTTAAAATTACCTATACAAAAT
>JAKCPI010010120.1:0-34708 GCA_023213315.1 Euborellia annulipes
TTGAAAATAAGTAATGCACAGGTTATCGAGGGGTCTAAAAACACGAACAAGCAGAAAATATATCTATCTTCATATGAATACTTAACACCTGGTGCTAAAAAATAAAATGTTAACGTCGCTGTTAAAACTTGGTTTAGTGAATATCATTTTTTAACGCTGATGTTATTACTTTACTTTTTAATACCCATTTGTTGATGTTAAATTTTAACGTCTGTTTTTAGAGAATAGACTTACTTGCTTGGCAGATATAATTCTAACATGTTATTTCTAGTATATAACTCCTTTTTTAAACAATAATCATCAATGTATATATTTTTTTTTTATATTAGGATTTCAATAGAATATTTAAATTTAATTGCAACGGGAACGAATTTAAATACATATTCATGATATACATACAAATAGACGTTAAACAAATGGATCACTTGAAAATTGGAATTTATTTGTATAAAATAAACAATATAATATTATTCTGGTATATACGTTAAACTACATTAATATACATTTATTTACTTAGATATTATTCATATAATAAATCTGTATCGGTTTTTTTATATATCTAAACATAAATATAGCTATTATAATTGTGCAGTTATCTATTATGTTTATTAATGATTTGAATATACTCTATTTTTTTTTTTTTTTTTTTTAATTTGTATAGAAAAGGATTTTAGCAAGAACGTTAATTAAATTTAATTGCCTCTTCCACTTCTTAAATAATTTTTTCTCTTCTTTCATTTATTTTTTAAAAATTTTTTATTTTAATTTTTTTTTAAATTATTTAAAAAAAATTTCCTTATATATACAAATTCCCTTTTTTTTATTTTTATTAAAATTAATTATTTATTTATTTTTTTTTTTTTTTTAAAATATAATTATTCTTTGGGGGGTGGGGTTGTTTTGGTGGTGGAAAAAAAAAAAAAAAATAAAAAAAACAAAACCAAAATACAAAATGAAATTAAAATAAAGCAAAAATCATAAAACTGAAATCATCAAAATACAATCAAAAATCAAAATGAAATAGCTTCGAAACAAAAACAAAGATCAAAATAATACACCATCAAAACAAAAGCAAAAATCTTAATAAAAAAATCATCAAAATACAGAGATCAAAATCAGATATCATTAAAACAAAAATCAACATAATACAACATCCAAACAAAAGTAAAAATCAAAATAAAATATCATCAAAATACAAATAGAAATGAAAAAAAAATTCTTGTTACGAAACTTGACAAGAAAAATTATTTTTAAAAAAAATTTCATCAAAAGAAAATAAACAGAGGTCAAAAACAAAAATGTGAGACCAAAACAAAACCAGACCTCCGAAAATGAACATAACACTAGCAACAAAATAATTCAAAACAAAATAACCATAAATCAAAATGGAATTAAAACAAGAGCTACATCAAAATATATATTCAAAACAATAATTTTTGAACCTTTGCAAAAAGTGTTCACTGCTAAAAGAGGAACATAATGAGAATTTTTCGAATGATAGCGGGTCTCTAAAATTAGGGATAATTTTTCTAGCAATTTCTTTCTTTGGCTATCACATTGCTGCATTGAACAATTATATGGATTCTGTAAATTAAAAACTATTATTAGAAAATCATTTATTTCTGAAGAAGGTTTTTATTGAAATAGAAATGTCTATTACAAATTCCCGTATAAAACAGTTTTAATGTGTGTCATAATTATCATAATATGACAGAAGATGTTAATGTTGTATTAAAGGCTCCTTATTTTCTGACATCATGAATTAATAGTTTTTTTTTGTTTTGTTTTGTTTTGTAAGCGATCATTTATAGAATTTATGCCAAATCTTTATTATCTCCGCAATATCAAACTAGCAAATGGCTCTATTAGCTTGATATTTACACAGGCATTAGTTAAAACTTGTATAAACACAATTTCAACTAAATCACCTCAGGCTTATTGTTATAAATGGATTTAGCTATTCAATTATAAAAAATTTTTTTATTAATCACATAATTCCACAATAGTTAGTTGAATCTATTAATAAATTGCATCACTATTTAATAAAATAAGAATATTTTGAAATTTTCTCAAATAATTTAAATCCTTCTCTACTATTTATATTAATTGGACCAACAGAAGGCTCTAAATTTAATTTTTATTATTTCCACCAAGTTTTGTTATTAGTTTGAGAAAGAGAGGGAGAAAAAAATCCGAAAAGATCGTTATTTTAAAACTTTTTTCTTTCTCTCTCTTTTTGGGGCTTGGGGAAAAGAAAAAAAAAGAAATATATTTTTTCTTTTTCAACGATTTCATCCTAATAAAGTTTATTCAAGTTTAATTGTAAATAATAAAAATGTTAAAATAATAAATGTCATCTACTGACATATAACATTGACAAAAACAAAAAAATAAAGAAGATTATTGTCAAAATCTTTTAATATATTTCTATTTTAGAGTTAAACATTATATTAAATATCTTTAACTATTTAATGATGTTTATGATATAATTTGTTTTACACCTCTACACTTTTTGTAGCCTTGGCCACAGCCATAGTTCCCTTTCATACAAAGTTATCTACATTAATAGTTGTGAAAAGTCAGAGATTTTGAATTAACTGCGATTCAGAAAAATATTTATTTAAATATATTGAAATAAATTAAATAGGTAAACTAATTTAAAATATAAAGATTTATAGAAATATCCATTTGAAGAAGAACGCTAAAGACATTTGAAACATAGACAATAAAAACAAATGTTAATTTTTTGATAAAGGACTCCATGGTGACGTCTGATATCAGAAGTGATTACATTCATTTCTGATGACGACAAGGAATTGTCGTAATACGCATCAAGTATTAATTTTTAATTAATAAAACCTTTGAAACAAATAACCTAGTGTTAAATTTGTATATTAAATTTTAATTTACAAAATGTTTCAACAAGAACCAACGGTCGAAAGTTTAAATCTTATTAGATGTTTACCAAATCGTTAATTTCTTCCATCCAATATGACAAAATAGCTGAGCATGATTGTATCTTACATAACCTTGTTTTGTAGAAATAACTTGAACAATTGTAAGGAAAGTGGATCTTCTTTATTATAGTTTAAAATTTGTAGTTTTTCTATCAAGGTTATACAATAAAAATAACTTTAATTATTTTTTCTTATTTATCAATCTATTATTCAGTTTACAAAAATTATTGACAAAAATTAAAAAAAAAAAAAAAAAAAATTATAATATTAGTTCTCCTGTGGTTGTTTCAGATTTGTTATTTTGCGTGAAAAAAAACAAAAACAAAACAAAACCAATATTTCTAATCGTTTTTGTTTTCCTTGATTTCAATATCACATCATCAATCAAGTGAATGATATGTGTGTGTTTGTGCGGTTGAATCATTTACCTCACAAAATGAAAACCTAACAAGAGGAGACATGTAGTTATACATTGATTATTCAACTTGTATGAATGCTTCTCTCACTCTCATTCTCTCTTTTTTTTTTTTTTTTGTTAAATTGCAACATAAAAGCTGCGTGGGAAATTGGGAACAAAAAAAAGAAAAAAAAATCATAAAAAGGATAATCCTTCAAGTGCTTTCAAGAACAAAAATATTCGACATCTTTTTTTCTTTTTTTTGTGCGACATATTTGAATATATAAATAACTTTTTTAAATAAAAAAATAATTAAAATATTTATTTATTCATATTAAGTGAACTCTATCTTTCTTTATCTCTACAATATTTAATTATGACACATATTGATGAACAAAATAATCTGACTTTATGACACACATTTTCGGTAACTTCAAAGGCTATCCCCAACAGCACAAAATTTTGCAGCAATGTTGCAGAAACTTTGCGAATCTTGGCAACATTGGGGGGAAATTTTCAAAATAAAAATTTTTGTTTTTGGCTGAATATTCTATGTGCCGCAATATTCAATTTGAGAAGATTGAATTGTGGTGGGGGGGGATTAGATCCCATCTCATTTTTTTTTAATTAGGGGTCGTCCTCATATTACGTCACACCTTTTTTGACGATATTCTAGACTCCCGTCCCCCTGTCACAGTTAATCATATAGAAACAAACAATATTATGTCACAACATAGAACCCTCCTTTTTCGTTTACTTGTTCAAAAAATATTTGTTAAATTCTCATGATAATGAATTAGCGCTGCAAGTGTCGGCACGAAACATAACTAAAAATCAAATAGTACAACTGACCTGACGTCTATAAATAATACGAATTTTTTTTTTATAAATTGTTGTCACACTTAGAGAAACACTCGGGTTCCTTATGTCATAATTAGTAACGTTTTGTCCAGACCCCTACCCCACTTCCCCTAACTCGTTACGTAATATGTGGACGACCCCTTAACTGATAATCTATTCAATTTAAAAATTTTTTTCGCTTGGGCGGTAAACGAAACCCTAACTCGTAAGGCAAATACCAGCCAAAGTAGAAGTTTTATTAAAGTATTAAGAACTTCCAATAAGTCAATAAAAGGCATCTTGAAGATCCTTTTATATTCAAAATTTATTTTTGTTTTCATTATTAAAACTTTTTCCAATGCAAATGTTTTTATAATATTAAAACCATTTTTTGTTTTAATTTATTGATTCAATCTTTAATTATTTGGAAAGAGATTTTAAATATTCTCTAAATTATCCGAAAAGGAAATAATTTTTTTTTTTTTTTTCATCTTATCGAGCTTTTAAAGAAATTTCATGTTGCCATTAAAGAACTGTATAATATTCTAACATATTAGCACAATTTCCTTTCCCCATGAAATTAATTTATTTCCATTGAAATGGGGGACCTTCCATTGACTGTGTGTGTGTGTGTGTGTGTGTGTGTGTTACTATTACTCTTGCTACTTCTAAAGCCTTTCGGGTGGGTTCATAAAGGGAAATCACTAAAGTCGTTTGTTATATTTCACAATAACTTCAACTCTCCTTCCTGTGTCGGCAGAATACAATTGCCCTAATGTGTCTTGTAATGTACTTTTCAAGTATTTAAATGTAAAGACTGCGTTACAAGAAAAAGGATTTGCAAAAATAACGTTCGACAACCCAATTTAACTAGATGAAAAAAAAAATACAAGTACAAATTAAATAAAAAGCTCAAATAAAATCAATATACAAATTACAATATTAAACAATGACCTTTTGTACATCTATTCATTGGCATAGATAAGACTTTTTCTTAATGAAGTTGTGAAGAAATTTAAGTGCAAGCTACATACAAGGATGATATATCAATATTTATTTACTTTTAAAATTATTTATCTATTAAAATAATTCATTTTTCCCCTCATAATTTAATTTTAAAAATTTTATTTATTTTACCTCTGAAAAATTTAATAACAAAACATATAGTGGCGGAATCTTTCTCTAGGCAAATTTTTTTTTTTATTTTTTTTCTCATATATAACAAAAAAAAAAAAAAATATATATATAGGCCTATATATGTATATATAACTTTACTTAGTGTTCGATCCCGGATTTCCCACTTTGTATCTAGAGTTACTAAAGGATTCATGGATTGCTTATTTATCCACCAAGTCATCTAAATCCTTGAGTACAAACTGAATTAAATGAGTATGATCTCAAAATTTAACAAATTTTTTTTTAATATAAATTACAATATAGGCTGTTTTTAAACATGATTTCATAGACTTTCTTAACTGTTAAATGTCGGCAAGATCCAGATTTTCGTGAGAGTGTTTGTTGCTTCTTGTTAATTAATTATATCAAAATCAAATAATTGTTTTATTTTTTAATATCTTGTCTTACGAATATTACTTTTAAGGGGAAGGGAACGTTACTGCTTTTCTATAATTAAATACCAGTAAAAATCGCAGAAGAACTATTGGGAGCCTGATTTACGAAAACGGCCTATTTATATTTTAGTTCACAAATAATTATATACGGTATATTTATGATCTATGAAGTTATTTAAAATATGTTTTAGTTACATGTAAATTTTAATTCAATAATTGGCTTAATTTTCATTAAAAATTATGATAACTAATATGTGCTTATGATTATTGTATTCAGTCATAATTTTTTTTTTTTTTTTTTTTTTGTTAATGTTATCATAACTATTTTTTCTTTCTGGACAAAAACTCCGACACGAAATGAGACAGCGAATTTTGATTTCTCTTCAAAGGATGGAGGAAAAGTGTCATTAATAAATCCCAGCCTTTGGTTGGGTAACCCCCAAGATGGGGACAATATCATATTTTATGAAAATTTATGACCTTTCTAAATTAACTGATCTTACTCAACTTCGGCATTTCTTATGCTAATTTTTCAGCTTTGAAATAAAATAATGGAAGAAGAGATCTCTAAACCCTACAGCTACTTCTAATTTATGACATATAAATCATAAAATTTAATTTGTATTCTGTGTTTATTTAGTATTTAAATTTTTTTTTTTCTAACGTGAATTTAAAAAGTGCGTGTAATTATAAATAATAAATGAAATTTAATAAAAAAAAATAATAGCGTGCGTTCAATTCGATGACGCTATGTATGGCTCACGTTTTATTTTTTTTATTATCCATTTATGATAATACATCTAAAAAAAAATTTATTTAACTTCGTGCTAGATCAAATATCTATTCTAATAATAATTTCAAAAACTACCTTCCTTCTAATTTTAATCTGATATCTTTCTCTCTAATTATATTATAATTTTTCTAATATCGAAAGACTCTATATTTCCGGATATTTGCATGCAGAGAGATCTCTAAGTTTTTTTTTTTTTTGCTCTTCACTATCTCCCTCTTTTTTTTTTTAAGAGAGCGTGACAAGTCGTCTGGATTGACTTGACACGAGATGTCGACAGCTGTCTGTCTCTAAGAGAGCGTCTCATTTATTATTCTTCAGGGCCTTATCAAATGTTTATTGAATCTTAGTAAAAAAAAAAAGTGTAAGTGAGAGAAATCCTAGAACTAATTAGAATATATATATTTTTTTTTAATTAAAAATAATCAATTCTTCACGGCTTCAGAAGGGTGCATAATTCAAGTGATATAAAAAGTAAATCACTATTTAAATGTTATAAAGGATGAAACTCCTTAATGAAAGTATAAAAGGCTTATAATGGTAAATTACCGGGGTCTCAATCCCCAAGTTAAAGTGTTACTGAAGCTCTCCGACGCTTGTGTTTGTATATTTGTAATTATATACAAAACATAAAATAAATTACAAATAATAGTGCATGCACAATATAAATAACATTATGTGCAATAATATGGTATAGTGGAGCCACAATTAAGTTCCCACCTGATAGCTAGAGCCTTAATTATATGGTGTATAGAGAAATAATTTTAATGACCTAAAAGGAACAGATGATTTTTATCTTTTCAAATTTAAAATTATTTCACCATAAACCATATACTATACCATATTCTTAATGCTCTAGCTATCAGATGGGGGCTTAATTGTGACGCTCACTGTACATACATATTTTATAACAATAATTTCAGAATTAACATGATGATTTTTCTAATTTATTTATTTATTTATTTATTGTACATCTTGTTACAAGAAAAAAAAAACTATACTTTTGTTTTATGAGTAACGTTACATTATTTTTACAATTCATTTACAAATAGTGCTTTCATTTACATTAACATCTTGTAGCTATCATCTATTTGTTTTAAATATAATGTCTCTTTGATAATATTCTCCATTAGCTTTTGATATTGAAATTATACCTAATCTTTCTCTTAAAGGCATCGCACTCCCTGCAGTGGTCATATGTCCCCTTTTGCACCTCTGCATCCTCTACATACTTCACCATCTCTTCCCGAGGAACCTCTCCAAATGCTTCCATATCTTGCTCATGCCCACTTTATTTTTTCTTCTTCCTCTTTTGAACCTATCAAAACCAAAACCCTTCAGCCTGGGATGCTTTCTTAATATTTTTGTAATGTGTACAGTAGGTAGATCCAGTCCCTTTGGATACCTTGCTCTATATCTACTGTAATCATTCTTTCTGCCATTCTTCTCATTCTTGTTATGATTTCTTCTTTTAGAAGGGTCATGACATTACTTCCCGTTCCTTCAATTCTTTCCTTCATCTCCTTTGCCCACAGCATTCCAAGTTCTTTTTCCAAAACTCTTGTTAGTCCCTTAAAACATATCTTCGGCTATCTTGCCTTTTATTTCTTTTTTTATTTTGATTGATACATTTTACTTGCCAGTCTTGATTTTCTTAGCCCCTTCTCCGTTCATGTCGTACTTACTAGCTCTGTAATCATTTTAATATATTGGTCCTGGACCCTCTGTAATCTCTCTCTACTCTATTATATTAATATTTTTTTTTTTTTGTTTCAGGTATGCAGCTTCAATTATTTACCAGAAAAGTAGTAAGTTACTTATTTATATTTTATTAATAACTATAGTAAAATAGAATTTATAAAAGTAAAAAGTAAGTAAAATATATTTATATAAGCATTTTTACTAACCAAAATACATAAATGGAAAATTTTCGAATTCCCAGGCAGCTTTCTTGGAATATTGCGTGATTTTTCATTCTTGTTCAATATTGATTGACAATATTGTAGCAAAATTACTGCAATTTTGCAGCTCAATCAGCAACATTGTCGCAATATTCCTGCAATGTTACAAAGAGGCGGACATTGCAACAGTTTCCTGTCCCGTCTTTTCGGGCCGCTTTCGCCCGGGCAAGAATAATTTCCACCAATTAATCACGCCAACAGAACAAATAAATGATGTAATCTAAAGTTTAGTTCCAAGATCATCTCATTAACTTTTTATGAATATTTCAAGAAAAAAATGTTTACTTACAGAAAGGAGAGTATGCTATTAAATGGTTAAGAATAAGTAATTGTAAATTTTTACTTTCTCTTATCTCTCTCTCTCTCTCTCTCTCTCTCTCTCTCTTTATTCATTCATTCATTCATTCTCTCTCTCTCTCTCTCTCTCTCTCTCTATATATATATATATATATATATATATATATATATATATACGGTACCGGAACCCGACATTTTGACAAATTTGTCTCTCTCTCCCACAATTTTTAAATTTATTAGAAAACGTATCTGAGAATTTCATCTGCCAAAAAAAGCTAGGGAATTATTTAAAAACATCGATTTTTTTTGAAATAACCGAAAAACTGTCATCAAAAATTATTTACCGGGCGATTTTTGAAATTTTTGTCTTTTAAATCAAAATATGTCAAAATTTTCAGATTCATTTTTGAACGCTTTTTCGTCATTTCTTTGGAAAAACAGTAAAATTTTCGGGGATGATTGACATTTTTTTTTAATTTTTTTTTAAAAACTTCGATTAATGCCTGACAAATTTGGCAGAGTTAATGATTTTTTTTTATTTTGAAAAGATTTTCCGCTTATTTCATCACGCTTATTTAGCCAGGGATCTACAGAGATTCTAATTGGAAGAATATTTGGCCATATTAGGGGTGATGAAGAGTGAATTCTCCTATCCTGAAAAAATTAGAAATTCCCCCAATTAGTTGTGTATTTCAACTACTGAGTAGACTTGAAGCGTCAAGTAAAGCTTGGAAATATGGGGGTACCTAGCAAATAGGGCCTGGCCTCTCAGAAAGCTCCTTGCCCCAAGAAAAATTAAAGGGGGGCCATGGGACCAGCCATCTTCCGGTGGGCCTGGAAAGCCCCATATTTTCTCAATTTTTCTTGGGGCAAGGAGCTTTCTGGGGAGAGCCAGGCCCCCCGGCACCCCCCTAGTTACGCCCATGTTTCTAAGCTTTTACCTGACGCTTCAAATACTTCAGTAGTTGAATACACAACTAATTTCTAATTTTTTCAGGATAAATGGAATTTTCTCGATTTTCATCACCCCTAACTATTATTATTATTATTTTTCTTCAATTTTCTAGAATCTCAGTCAATCCTGGAAGAATTTAAGAGCACCGTCATGATAAATAAGCGGAGAAAAAAATTTTTTTTTTTTTCAAAAATAAAAAAAAAAATAGAACGCGAAATAATCCCACTCTGAAATTTTCAGAGAATTTGTAGAAAAAATCAAGTTTTTTATAAAAAAAAAAAAAAATTAAAAAAAAAGTGTCATTCATCCCGAAATTTTTGTTTTTTTCAGAAAATGTCAAAAAAAACGTTCAAGATGAATCTGTAAAATTTTGTCATATTTTTTTTCTGAAAACTACATTTAAAGACAAAAATTTCAAAAAAAATCGTCCCGATAAGTTAATTTTTGACAGTTTTACGGTTATTTAAAAAAAAAATCGATGTTTTTTGAAAATGCTATAACTTTTTTTTGACTGGGTCGTAAAATCTGAAAAAATTCTCAAACACGTTTTTAATAGTGTACAAAAAGATGACAAAGTTTCAGCCAAATCAGAAATGGTCGGGTTCAGAAGTGGTCGAGTTGGCGTGGAATGCCCCATATATATGTTAATATATATAGAAAGAAAGTATTGGATTCATGTCAAAAATTCGATGTCGAGATTGTGATGGATCTTCACGTTTTGAGGTCCCTGAATCCAAAAAAGTGGTTTTCGCGACATGGTCTGTCTGTGTGTGTGTGTGTGTATGTCTCTGTTCACTTTTAAGCATGAAGGAATTGAGCTATGAGGCTGAAATTTTATATATAAGTTAAACACCCCCCCCCCCGTGAGCGTAAAAATAAGCTTTTAATCAAAATCGGCCAAAGAGTACTAGTACTTTACTGATTTACTTTTTCAGTTTTTTTTCGGTTTTCTCAAAATTCGCTCTAATTATTTTGATTAAAATTCGAAAAATCAATTATTTTTTAGATACTCTTTAAAATGTATATTCTCATTTTGCCATTGAAATCTTCTGAAGACCACTTTACTCTTTGAACTTCATAGAGAAGATAGGGGAAATGGTTGCCATGGTAACAAAATATAAATATTTTTTTTTTTTTTTTAAAAACATTCACACTTTTTCTCATTCACACTCACACTACCACACATTCACACTGTCTTTTCGGCAGCTCAGGCCATATAAGACATTTACGATAACCGTTATTTATGAATTTATATATATTAGGGGGTCCAGGCATTTTTATTTAGCCATCTGGTATCCAGATGGCTTAAATAAATCATCGGACTGCCTGGGGTCCGAACCCGCGACGTTTGGTATATGAGGTTAGCACGCTACTCCACACCACGCCCCGTGGGCATATAAATATTTTGCCATACTTATAAATTTGACTCTTAAATTCTAATTTATTGGCGGAAACTAAATAAATAGTCGACACGAAAAATCTGATGTATCAAGCACAGAACACAACTTTCATTTACCGAAGGTAAGAGAAAGTTGTGTGCTGTGCGACAGTCACACCAGATTTTTTCCGAAACAAAATCCCTAGTTGAATCATTTTGATATTAAAAGAACTATTTAGTAGCGTTTCCTTTTTATTCTATTCAAATATTTTCAACAAAAATAGAAATATTTGAAAAGAGAATAAAGAATTCGTTCTTAAATTAAGAAAAGGAAAGAAATTTTGATTGACATCTTTATAAATTCTTAGAATATTTAAAAAAAGAGAGAGAGTATAATTAATCCTTGAAGGTTTTTTAGGGTATTTATTTACCCTATGAGGGAATTTCCGGGGGAGGAAGAGAGAGACTTCACCCTTGTTCTTGTATTTAATATGAATATATAGTGTGTGTGTGTGTGTGTGTGTAGTGCACGTGTCTTCACTGAACCACCAGAGAGTTTATTTGAACAGCCCCTCTGGCACTTCCGGTACTAAACACCCCACCCCCTCCACCTGACCTTTCCTCTACTAAAAACAGCATCCATCTATTTGATATATATTTTCTGTTTATTTATTAAATAAACATTAATTTAAAAAAAAAAGTATTAAAATCGCGTTTTTAATCTTAACTTAATAATTGGAAATTGGGAAATCAATAGAGGTATGTTAAAAACTGAGAACAATATTTATTAAGTAATTGAAGATTTGAATGATTTTAAATTATTTTAAAAATTATATTTTATCAATTTAAAAATTGAATAATTATTTTTTTATAATTCGTCATATATAATAAATTTCAACTTTCAAATTTTTTGTCGCAACTGCTTGTGACGCCACGGTTTGTAACGCGACATGATAATAGAAGAGCGAAAAAAGTTTCACTTTAAAATAAAATAATTTAACTTGAGGGTTCTTGCCTCGAAAACATATAAAAAGGTTAACTAATGCTAAATTAAAGCTTCTTATGTGTTTATTCTAAATGGGATTAGTTCCTAGGTTGTGGTCAAGTTCTTGCCTCTTGTGCTAGAGATTCGTATTCCATCTCGTACGACAAAAATTTATTTCAATTGAATGAATTGAAACAAGTAGAGACGGGGGCCTAAATGCCGAAAAAAATTGGGAGGTCGTTAGGATAATAAAAATGTTCAAAAAATATCTGGTGTCGACATATATTTATATCTAACAAAGCTGTGAGTGTTATTTATTGGCGAGGCCAAACATCCCATGGCCCCCGGGAATCGAACCCAGAATCTCCAGCGGCGCACAAGTGGAAAATTTTTCTTTAGTTTTTCACTTACAATTAGTAACTTGCGCGACTTTACGCATATATGGGAAAGTGAGTTTTATTGATGCAGGTCGCCCCCTTGACCCCCCTACTCTGGTTCGGGCTCGCCTGTGGCGGACCCTCGCAGGGGGTCTGGTGGGACTGGCCGCACACTTTCGGACATTTCAAGTTGAATTCTGTACTTGTTTACCAGAATATAGGCCTATATACAAATAAAATTTTTTGGTTTTTCTTTTTTTTAACATAGAATCCAGGAGATGTAGGAATATATTGATTAATATACACACAGGAAGTTTATTTCCTATTGCAGGTATTAGGCAATTAATTTAATAAAGATGACTTTATTTTTTTGGTGAAAATTTTTATTCCGACGACCAGCTAGCGCTAACTTCTGGTTTCGGCCACAGAGGGCCAGAATGTAAAATAATTCAATTTCGTTATTGCAATTTGTGACGTAATTTTTTTTTTTTTTCATTTACGATTTGCTTATTTTCTCTATTTTGCACTTGACTTGATCAGGGGCCTTGCCTCTCTCTCTCTGGTAATGGTCTTGTTATGAGTGTCCCTGTCGATTAAGCCCCCCCCCCCCCCCGCCTCTCCTCTGAAAGGACTCGAGTGGCCTAAGTGGCCCCTCCTTAAGAGTTTGAGAGGTTTAGGCTCCAGAGAGGGAGGATGAGGTTTGTCCTTAAAACTCTCCGGGTGGCCAACGAGGCCACCGTCTAGACACAAGGCGCCTTTTTGCTTACCTCTCTCTCTGTAAAAATGGATTAGTCCACCTCTTAGTGGTGTCTATTTAATCTTAAGAAGAAACACCGAGGAATCAGCGCGTAGAAGTGTAGGTTAACCCGAGTCAAAACATAAATTCATATTTAAACCTCAATATTTTCAGTGAGATTTTCTAGGGTCAGTTTAATTTTTTGAAGATTGGATTCAACATAGAAAGTAATCCCAGTCTGTAACTCAAAATTCTACTTATGGACGATTTTTCCAAATTTGAAGTTTAAACCAGAACTGAGGAATCTACAATTGACTCTCAAAAACCATATAGATATGAAGATTGCAAGTTTGTGAGATATGTTTGTGCTTAAGATTGGGCAAAATTGCACCCCCTGGAGTCGAACCAGGACCTCCACGCTTTTGCCCTAGGATAAGGGTAGTCCACCCGCCGCGAAAGCGTGAAGGTCCTGGTTCGATTCCAGGGATGAAATTTTGCTCAATCTTAAGCACAAACATATCTCGCAAATTTGCTATCTTAAACGATATATTAACCGGCTAATGAACATCCTATTTGAGCATTGATTGAAAAAATCCCATTCTTTTCAAACAAGGTTCTACCAAGGGCGGATACAAGGGGGGGGGGGTAAAAGAGTAATTACCCCCCCCCCCCCCCCGAGATTTAAAAAAACAACTTTTTTTCGCAAAAAAAATTTTTTTTTAATGTAAAATTTTAAATAATAATAGTTAAAAATTTGAATTGTATTTATATTCTGGCAAACAGGTACAGAATGCGCCCTTTAAATTACCGAAATTAAGAAAAATAGTGTGCTGAGCGACCAGTCACACCAGATTCCCCCCCCCCCCCCGAAAACGCCCTTGGGTTCTACCTAGTTCATATAGAAATTATTCTATACCTGGGTTGAACCTCAAAAACCTCAAATGATGTAATCCCCATAAAATTCCCCCCCCCCCCACTCTCCTTTTATGTTAGGAATATTCTATAGCAAATTTATTATCAATATTGTTTGTTTTAAAACTAAAAAAATCTAAAATGTCACCTTCATGTGGTACCGTAACTTATAAATAGCACATAAATTTTTTCCCCCTGAATCATAAATTTTTTAAGTCCTAACTACAACTTTCCGATACATGAGAGTTTTGGGGTTATAGTTAGGATTTCAAATCAATTGGTAATCTCATATTTAAACCTCATAGTCTTCAATGAGGGCTTTGAGTGTTAAAGTAGAGTTACTTTCTGAG
Organism: Euborellia annulipes; assembly: GCA_023213315.1. Classification (NCBI taxonomy): domain Eukaryota; kingdom Metazoa; phylum Arthropoda; class Insecta; order Dermaptera; family Anisolabididae; genus Euborellia; species Euborellia annulipes. Next base: position 14,507 of record JAKCPI010010120.1, read on the forward strand.
CGGCAAATAAAACATTAAAGGAATTGAGGCTTTTGAGTTTAAAACTAGAATTTGTTTGTGTGACTCGGGAATACTATTAGCTGAAAAGACGAAATTAAAAAAATCTAGTGGCACAGAATGTTCGCAGAGCACACAACTTTCTCTTATCTTCGGCAATTGAAAGTTGTGTTCTGTGCTTGTCACTCCAGATTTTTTGTGTTTAGTTTCCGCTGATATATTAGAATTCAAGATGTTACCATGGCAACCATTTTCTCCTATCTTTTCTATGAAATACAAGAGTATTTCATTGGCAAAATGAGAATATCACATTTTAAAGAGCATCTAAAAAAAATTGATTTTTGAATTTTAATCAAAATTGTTGGAGCGAATTTTGGGAAAATCGAAAAAAAACTGTAAACGTACATCAGTAAAGTACTAATACTCTTTGATCTATTTTCTTTAAAAGCTTCGTGTTACGTCTCAGGTGGGTACCTAACTTAAATATAAAATTTGAACCTCCTCGCTATTTTCTTTCTTAAGATATTTTGTTCTCAGACAGAGACTTTTTTTAGATCCTGTGGACCTAAAAACGTGTATTTCCATCAATATCTCGACATCTAATTTTTGACATGAATATAATACTTTCTGTATATTTATATATATATAAATGTATATAGGCAAGAAAAAATTAATTCTTAAATTTATTTATTGTTCTTTTGAAAATAAAAGAAATTTGATTGTGCCTTTTGTTGCGTTATAAGAAGAGAGAAAATTCTCTTTCTCTCTCTCAATCAGATACTTGGATGATTTCAAGGGTAGGTACTTGATGGCTCGTTAGTCAGGAGAATGGTTAGAGGATTTCTAAATTCGCCACTGAACCACACCACAGCATCCGAAATGGACCTTTACTCGGCAATTTAGACAATTGCTTTCTCTCTCTCTCTCTTCTTCTTCTTCTTCTTCTTAAGAGATAGAAAATCACTCAAGTGAGTGTCTCATTCATATCATCATCTTCATTAACTAAACTAGCTACTAATTTATTTTAATATTAATATTAATTATATTAAAGTAACTATCCCAGTTCTCAGGAAGAAAATGACAAAAATCTGATGTTCGCACAGCACACAACTTTCTCTTACCCTTCGGTACCCTGGTAGGAATTGCCAATGCTGACAATTGGCCGAACCTTGGGCCGAGCCTTGGGAAGTCACCAATGGACCAAGCCTGGACCGAGGCTTGGCCCAATGGTATTATATTATTAAACCGAGCCTTGGGAAGTCACCAATGGACCAAGCCTGGACCGAGGCTTGGCCCAATGGTATTACCGAGCCTTGGGAAGTCACCAATGGACCAAGCCTGGACCGAGGCTTGGCCCAATGGTATTATATTATTAAACCGAGCCTTGGGAAGTCACCAATGGACCAAGCCTGGACCGAGGCTTGGCCCAATGGTATTACCGAGCCTTGGGAAGTCACCAATGGACCAAGCCTGGACCGAGGCTTGGCCCAATGGTATTACCGAGCCTTGGGTAGTGACCATTGGGCCAAGCCTGGACCGAGGCTTGGCCCAATGGTATTATATTATTAAACCGAGCCTTGGGAAAACGAATGGACCAAGCCTGGACCGAGGCTTGGCCCAATGGTATTATATTATTAAACCGAGCCTTGGGAAGTCACCAATGGACCAAGCCTGGACCGAGGCTTGGCCCAATGGTATTACCGAGCCTTGGGAAGTCACCAATGGACCAAGCCTGGACCGAGGCTTGGCCCAATGGTATTACCGAGCCTTGGGAAGTCACCAATGGACCAAGCCTGGACCGAGGCTTGGCCCAATGGTATTACCGAGCCTTGGGTAGTGACCATTGGGCCAAGCCTGGTCCGAGGCTTAGCCCAATGGTTAATTGACCCATCATATAATTAAAAAAAAAAAAAATTAAATTAAATCAAGTACTATTAATTGAAAAAAACAGTAAAATATATTTTAAATCTGGTGATTGTTTGATAAAGTTTATTTAGCTAAAATAAAAGGCAAATCAAATAGCTTAAAAAAGAGTCATATCAATATAACAACTGTGTACGAGAGCGTAAAGGCATTGACAAATGAAGAACAAAACCAAAAAGCTCGAGTTCAAATCTCTCGTGAAACAACTTTTTTTTCCTCGAGGCTTGGATCAACCATCCATTTTTTGTTTTCCAAGGCTTGGGCCAACCTTGGTTTTTTTGATTCTCGAGGCTTGGGCCAACCTTGGTTTTTTTGATTCCCAAGACTGGGTACATTGTTATCATTCCAAGGCTTGAGCCAAGCCTGGCCCAATTGTTAGACAAGGCTTGCCCCAAACCTCGCCCAATGCTTAGAACGATTGGTCCAAGCCTGGTCCGAGGCTTGGCCCAATTGTGTATTCCTACCAGGGTAAGAGAAAGTTGTGCACCGTGCTGTCACACCAGATTTTAGGTGTCAAGACAAAAGTCAAAATCACAAAGTTACTCAAAAGTCGCAATAAACTTATTGTTTCTCAATCTATTCAATAGATAACCGGTCCGTCCTAAGGTAGCTATAAACAGAGAAGCCATTTGAGGGGAAGGGGGTGGCAGGGGGGGCGTTTGTTCACCCCTCAAGGTTTTGGAAGAAAATAGTAAATTCTGAGCTTAGCTCGGTATTTGTACTATATTTCAAAACATAAATTGATTCATTTACAGTCAGTATTTTACATTTACAAATTATATTACGAAGCCATAATTTTTGGCATACATTTTTAGTTTAATTATCAGACAAAAGCATTTTTGTTTATGTGTCTGATCTTTTCTGGCTATTATTTATATATAGCCATAAAATATGGTTATTTGACTATTATATAGCACACTTACATCATCCATTAAGTCCGCCATTTTGTTTTTATTGAAATAATTTATTTTATTTACTCATTAATTTGAAGTAACTGAAAAACAAAATGGTGGATTTAGGTGGATGATGTTAGAGTGGTATACGTATAGGCCAAATGGTCAAATAACTTTATTTTAAGACTGTATATCAGTAGCGTAACGTTTTTTTAGCTGCCCCCCCCCCCCACAGACCTTTATTTCGGGCCCCATTATTAGACCTTACAAAAAATATTTTTTTAAATACAATATATCCCTGAACCCTGAGGGCCCGGGCCCTTTCAAAGACAAATTTTCATTAATGTTTTTTTTAATCTAAATTTTTCTGTTTTTACCGGAGCCCTGAGGGCCCCGGGCCCTTTCAAAGACAAATTTTCATTTTATGAATGACACTCTTAACGTTTCGGCCTTCATCAGGACAGGTGTTTTGTTTTCCTCGAACTTAGAAGTGCTCTTGAACATTCGTTAGATGACAAGACTTCTGGTCAAAGCAGAGACTCGAAGCTGATGAAAGGCGGAAGAATCAGCCGAAACGTCGTTCAATAAAGCAAGGGAAAACATTTTTTCTTTATTTCGTTTGCTTTGTATTTGCTTCGACTGACTTCTCACTATTAATTGTAAAAAGATGTGTTAGAAATTATTCTTCGTGTGGAAGTGACAATTGTCTAAAAATTTCCTACACATATTCTTATGTAGCCTCAATGATAATAGAAAATGAACCCCTAAATGATTAATTCTTGCCAAGTGTAAATATATTCGATAATAAAAATTTAATTGACTCTCGACTCACACACAGCTGGAGGTTAGAAGGGTCGATCGTTCGTTGAAAAGGGAGAGAGAGAGAGAGTCCCTTTGACTAAACACATGTAATTCTATCCTCAAGCCACAATGGCCGATTGATTTCATCCCCCTCCCTTCTAAAAGGCCACCCTCCCTCTCTCTCTCTCGCTTTCTAATCAAAAAGAGTGATATTTTCACTGAGCAAAAGTCAATGAAGCCATCACCCTTTCTCTTCAATGGAACAAGTACAATTAAGTACCTCATTAGATTTTTGTTCTCATCATGCTAGAGAGAGAAGGAAAGAGAGAGAGAGGGGGAAAAAAACTGCTTGGAAAAATAAACAGAGAATATCTGGAACTGGAGATGACAGTAATGAAAAATAAATAATGTGTCGGGTTTTTTATGTTTACATAACGATTATAAAAGTGTTATTATTATGTAAATAATCAAATTATTATTTATTCACTTGACTTGTTTCAAATTTGGTTTTGGACCTCAAATTATTTAAATGCTTGTACTTTCTCTTAAGTTAATTTAGAAAGGTGTCAAAAGGAAAGGGGGGGGGATCCAATAGGCGGATTGCTATAAATAAACAACGCGAATTAGTTGCTCCGTATTAATTTTAAAGTTTTCAGTTTAAATCCTCGTTTTTCGTTCGTTTTAAGTGTTAATCGTTTTAACTTAATTATTTTCTGTGCCTGGAGATAATAATTGGGCCCCAATGGGGACCCAAACGGACTCTAATAGTGAGATGTTAGAAGACGTGGAGGAGGAAGAAGTAAACAACAGACGATTTGCGCTGGTCCGTGCCTTGGAGAATGAAAATTTCCTCAAGAGGAAGCTTGATGAAGATTCCGGTAACGCCTCATCGAGTGTAAAAGTGAGAACAGATAATTTATTAATTTCACCTAATTCGTCAAAAGAAATATTAATTTCCAATGAATTTTGTGAGCTTGGCTCGCCTTGCAGTTCTGTACAAACAAACGAACTGGAGGCTACCCCAAATATAAATAAAAACTATGTCCCACTCAGTGATAAATGTAAAAATAATATTTATATCTCGTCGGACAAAGGCCCCTATATAGTTTATATCGAAAACAAAGATAGGAAGCCAATACATGCAATGACTATAGGCAAATATTTAAGAGACATTTATTTTAATATCTACAAGAATATAATTAATATTGAAAAAATTAATTTTTATAGAATTAAAATTGGTTTAAAAAATTTTGAATGCGCAAATACTATCATTTCTCTTCCATTTTGGGAGACCAAAAATCTCATTGCTTTCATCCCTAACCATTCTATCTCCATTCAGGGGGTGGTGAGGGATATTGACACGACACTTAGTGAGGAGGAGATTATGACTTATGCCGAAGCGGAGCAGGAAATTTTAAAAGTCCGAAGAATAACTAAAAAGGATAAAAATAATACAAACATGAGGGTTAATACTCCTGTAGTTTTCGTGACTTTCCGAGGGCAAAAGCTGCCGTCTGAAATAAAGTTGTTAGGCGTTCTATGTAGGGTCGATCAATTTAAAGAAAAGATTCGCCAATGCACCAATTGTTTCTCTTATGGACATTTTTCCTCTAATTGTGTTACTCAAAAGAGGTGTCCAAGGTGCAGTCAGAGGCATGAGTATTTAGGTCAGGATTGTATAGTCCCTCCCCACTGCATTCATTGCAATGTAGATGGGCACTCGTCTCTCGATTCAGCTGTTTGTCCAGAATTCGCTAGGCAAAATAAAATAAAGGAGGTGATGGTAGAAAAGAATATTCCTTTCTTGGAAGCTATAAAATTTGTAAAGCGTAATAATGTCTCAGATACATATGCTAGTAAATTAAATGTTGCAGCCCCGGCCTATAAATTTAAAGCTTTTTCTTCTGTGCCTCCCCACCCCTATGCTAGGCCTATAAACCGAGAATTAAATACTCCCATAGTACATAACAAAAAAGTAGTAATGCCCCGGCATGTACAGAAACTTTCTGAGGCGCAAGTGGAGAGCACTAGCGCCAATTTTCCCTTACAACAAAATATATCGAATCAATTAAATATCCCGCAAACCCCCATTTTAAATAGCCCCTATTTTAATAACGCCAGAGCGCCCCCCGAAGAAGGTAGTATAAGTGGAGATAAAGAAAATTTAAAACAATTTATTTTTTCAATAATACGGAAAGTTTTATATACTGACCAAATTAATAATAAAGAAAGTTTATATCAAAATATCCAACAGTTAATCTCAAATGCAATAGAATCCTGTCCGTCCAATTTGAGTATAAGTTAATTGCTCATAATTGGGTGGGTGTTGATCAGTTATTTTAAGTGGTATTAAGTGGTACGTCAGTCGATTTTTATTATAATATAATTTTATTTTGTCATATTTTTAGAATAGTATTATTTGAATCATATTTTATTTTTCGAATAGTATAGTTTGGATTCATAAGTGGTCTTTGCTCTCCTTTGGCGTCTCTCTGGTTGACCTCCGTCTTCAAATTATCCTCTAAATCATGAACCTGAACCCAGTCAGTAATTATATTTCACTTATTCAATGGAATTCCAGATCCATCAATTCTAATAAAGGCAGTCTGGAGGTCCTTTTATCCGATATGGATATAAAGGTAGCTGCCATTAGTGAGACTTGGTTGAAACCGAATTATGATTTTAAAATTTCTAGGTACAGTACAGTTAGGGCGGATAGGAGTGACGGGAAAGGTGGGGCATTGCTACTAATTGAGAATGATATAGATTTTGAAGAACTCAAATTCAGGTCACCAAACCCTTACATCCAAATATGTGGAGCAAAACTTAAACTTTCTAATACCCGCCACTTAATAATAGTTAGCTGCTATTTTAGTCCTAGACATTTTTTAACCAAAGATGAATGGATTAGGGTATTCCAGAATGTAGATTACTCTTCAGGGTTACTGTTACTGGGTGACTTTAATGGACACTCGCAGTTTTGGGGCTGTTCCTATCAAGATAGACCCGGAGAATCTTTAGTAGAACTAGCAGAGGAGTTTAACCTGGTAGTCCTTAATGACGGAACGGAAACAAGAGTGAATTATGGGCAGGGCAACAATTCAATCGTTGATGTTTCTCTCTGTTCGACTTCCTTGGCCCCATATTTTGAATATGAGGTGCTGGAGGATAGTCTGGGTTCGGACCATTTCCCCATTCTAATTCGTAAAATAATACCCATTAATAATCCGCCGGTAAATTTTAAACCTCGATTTAAAACTGAGTTTGCTCACTGGACTGGATATCAAGCTATAATAGAAAATGAATTTCTTAACCCCCCCTTGATGGCCTCTATTATGGACAGATACCAATTCTTAGAAAAAACTATCTTAAGGGCGGCAGAAATTGCAATCCCGCAAACAAAACTATACACAGGAAAGAAAGCCCCCGTATGCTGGTGGACACCGGAATGCCAGAGTGTGTTAAACGATAGGAAAAATGCTCACCGAATTTATAAACAGAACCCTAATTTAGCAAATTATTTAGAACTTAAAAATACGCAAGCCAGGGCTAAATTTGTAATTAAAACAGCTAAACGAAATTCATGGTCAAACTTTTGTGCATCAATAAACCCAAAAACTAGTTCGAAAAGCATTTGGGAAAGAGTCAAAAAGGTCAAGGGTCAGTATAAATTCAAAAATAAAGCCATCTCAGATAAAATAGTTACCGAATTTTTAGATAAATTAGTTCCACCGGATGTACCTCTCAAAAATATCAGCCCTGATAATCTCAATCTCAACGCAACAGATATTCTGGAAATCCCGTTCTCCTTGTATGAACTGCAAAAAATATTGTGGTCTTGCAAAGAAACATCACCAGGAGGGGATAAAATTACTTACTCTATGATAAAGCATTTACCACTTACCACGCAGAAATATATGTTAGATTTATTTAACGATATTAGGTATGCCCATATAATCCCAAATAGCTGGAAATCTCAAATTATACTCCCGATATTAAAACCAGGAAAATCGCCCCAAGCGGGAGCCTCTTACCGTCCAATAGCCTTGTCCTCATGCTTATTAAAAGTTTTTGAAAAACTCGTGAAATATCGCCTAGAAAAATTTTTAGAACAAAATTACTTGCTACCTAATTCTTCTTTTGGTTTTAGAACAGAAACCTCAACAATGGACAACCTCTCAATTCTTGTTAATAATATTCTAGAAGGGTTCGCTCATAAGCAAATAACCACCTCAGTTTTCTTAGACATTGAAGGGGCTTATGACAATATCAACTTGCATATTTTATACAGGAAACTTACCGTATTAGGTGTTGGGAATTCAACCGCTAAATTAATTTTTCAACTTTTATATGGGCGAACCATACAAGTAGATTCACAAAGTTCCACCTTCTCAAGAATAGTATATAGGGGCATTCCCCAAGGCTCATCTTTAAGTCCACTATTATTCCTGTGCTACACATATGATATAAATAATACAATATCTGGCGAATGCAGAATATTGCAATACGCTGATGACTTGGTCTTGTATTCATCTTCAAAAGACTATCATCAAACAATACAAATCCTCTCGTCTAATATCCACAGTGTAAACTCCTATCTGAATAATAGCAACCTCAGTATCTCCAACTCTAAATCCTCTGTATGTGTTTTCTCCAGGAAAAGAATCCGCCCACCCGATAAAGTCCTACTTGGAGAACAGGAATTTCAGATTAAGAGCACAGTAAAATATTTGGGCCTTCTATTAGACTCCAAATTAAGATGGAACGCTCATGTACTTTATCTCAGGGAGAAATGCGCCCCTTTTCTTAACATTTTGCAAGCCATTGCTAATTGGAACCTGGGAGGCCACCCTCAGACGATGCTACTGATTTATAGGGCATTAATCAGATCTAGGTTGGAATATGGCAATTATCTCTTTGGCAACGCATCGTTTTCGACACTCACTCCGTTAGACAAAATCCAATACCGAGCTATCCGCTCATGTCTCGGGTACATGCAGTCTTCACCAACCAATGCAATCCTCATCGAATCAAATGACCCTCCGCTTAGCTTGAGGAGAGAGTTTATGGCGTCCAAATTTTACCTCAAACGAAAATCTCGATACTACAATCCGTCAATTGAAGCAATTAATTCATTAGAACAAGCGTACAACTCGACAACGTTCTGGAATCACTCCAATATCCCGCATCTCGTCTTAGCGGCAATAAAATTCAATAATCTCGATATACCAATAGAAAAATCATCTCTTGCTCTCTCTCTACAAATAGACCTGAATATCATCCATAGTCCATTCGATATAAGGCTCCAAGAACCGTATATTAAACCAGGGGAAACCTTCAATCATCTTATTTTCACAGACGGCTCAAAGACGAACAGCTCAGTAGGGTGTGCATTCCACGTTACCACAGAAAATATCTTCCATCTCTTTAAATTGCCAAATTCTATGTCAAATTTTTCAGCTGAACTTATAGCAATAAGGGAAGCTTTAAACTTCGTCAAAATCAATAGCATTAATCTCGTGAATATAGTGTCAGATTGCCAGGCCGCTCTATCCTCTATCTTGCATTTTAAAAACAATAAAAATATCAACCTCATTCAATATCAAATAGCTCAACTCCTGACAGATCTGAAGGAACATAAAATTTCACTCTCATGGGTTAAAGCTCACTCCGGAAATCCACACAACGAACTGGCGGATTATTTAGCGAAAAGGGCTGCCATTGTTGGCATTCCCCTTAACAATAGCACTCCTTGGAGAGACCTCATCCCAATCCATAAGGCTCAGCTCTATCGTTCATGGTCTTCAAACTGGTCGCAAACATCGCAAATTAAAGGCAAATCTCTCTCAAAAGTAAAAAGTCTTCCTGGTCCCCCCTGGTTTAAAACATGCACGCAAGCCACTAGACAAGAAATAGTCAACATTAATCGGATAAGGATAAATCATACTTGCTGCAATGCACATCTCCATAGATTCTCCCTTGCTCCCTCACCATATTGCATCTGTTCGGCAACACCAGCAACACCAGAGCACCTAATTTTCGTCTGCCCGCTGTTTACGTCACAAAGAGCCACATTTATAAATAATATCCAACCAAATTTCCGGGACCCTCCAACTTTCGAGAAAATAATAAGACACCCCAATGCAACAATAGCGCATCACCTCAATAGATTTCTCACATCATCCCATCTGAAATTTTGAAAGATATTTTTTTGTGTATATGTAATTTGCTACTCTATTATTTTTACTATGTTGTTTATATGTATATAACTTGCTACTCTATTATTTTTTACTATTTTATTTATATGTATATAACTTGCTACTCTATTATTTTTACTATGTTATTTATATGTATATAACTTGCTACTCTATTATTTTTTACTATTTTATTTATATGTATATAACTTGCTACTCTATTATTTTTACTATGTTATTTATATGTATATAACTTGCTACTTTATTATTTTACTATGTTATTTATATGGATTTTTGTATATATGTATGTGAAGGGAATGACTGAGGGGTCACCCCTAATAAATAAAAAAAAAAAAAAAAAAAAAAAAAAAAAGGAAAGGGGGTTTCGCATAAATAGACAAGAAAATTATTTTTTATTTCAATTTGCAAGGTTATATAGGTATATCTATTATTTAAAGATATATAATAATAGCGGAGTGTCTGTCTGTCTGTTACACTTTGTTTGACCAACTTAATTTTTTTTTTTTTTAATATTCCCATCTCTCAACAGAGACAAACTCCAATTACAGAGAGACGGAGGAGACATTGACAATTTCATCCATCTAGCTGCTTTGGTTTTTAAGCAATCGTGTTCACACACACACACACGCACAGACATAATGCCAAAAATGGTATTTTTGGACTCAGGGAGGTCTAAAACGTGGACAAACATCAAAATCTCGAGGTTAGCGTGCTAACCTCATATACCAAACGTCGCGGGTTCGGACCCCAGGCAGTCCGATGATTTTATTTAAGCCCCTTGGATACCAAATGGCTTAAATAAGAATGCCTGGACCCTCAATATATATATATATTAATACAACGGTTATCGTAAGTCTTATATAGCCTGAGTTGCCGAAAAGACTGTGTGAATGTGTGTGTGTGAGTGTGAGTGTGAATGAGAAAAAAGTGTGAATGTTTTTTTTTTTACTAAGAAAAAGAAAAAAAAGAATAAAAAATAGAATATAAGATATAAGATATATAGAGAGAGAAAGTATTGGATTCATGTCAAAAATTCAATGTCGAGATTTTAATGGATATACACGTTTTGAGGTCCCCTGAATCCAAAAAAGTGGTTTTCGTGACATGGTCTGTTTCTTTATAATGGTTTCTTTATGCATAACATCGTCCAAATAAATTTAGGTATATAACAACACGAGGGGATGATTACCTATCATCATACTATAATATAAAGCGCTGTGCGTATGTGCCTGTTCTTTAGCTGATTGCTAGAGTTACAGTAAGTGGATCGGGAGAGGGAAATTTAAAATTTAAGCCAGAGAGGGAAATTTGAAACTTTAAAATTTTGCAATTGGTCGCCCTCGGCGATATACACACAGTGAGCAAGAATAAATTTGATGCATTTGCTCCTCGAAGGCGAGTTTGGGGGTCCAGGGGGTGCAGCCCCCTGAAAGCGGCAAAGCTTCCGGCAGGATTTACCACTTGTATATGAATATGAGGGAGTATTTGGGAATTTGTAGTGATAACAAGCAAATTCGCTTGTAGAATTCGGTATGATTATTTTAGGCCTCTCTCACCTTCCTTACTAGAGTCTAACCATGCTTCTAATATAAATAAACAAAATTGATTCATTAAGTCAAATCAAAATCAAGATTCTTTTTCTGAGTTTATAAAAAAAAAAAAAAAAAGTTTCTTGAATCCATTAAGAGTTGTTAGAAATATATCAAAAGGTTTATTTCTGTACTTCACATCATCTTCATCATGTTTTTATTAAGTGCTTAACTCTCTCTCTCTCTCTCTCTAGCTCCAAGTTTATTTCACACACATATACAGTATAACATAGACATACAAAAAAAAAAGAATATATAAATAAATTTGATTTTAATTACTAATTCAAAAAAATTTGGTGTAATTGGTCACACACTTTCTTTTAACTTCAGTAATTAAAAGATGCGTTCTGTGCTTGTCACACCAGATTTTTTGTGTCGAACTATATTTAGTTTCCGCCGATGTACATGCATTAGAATTCAAGATGTAAAATTTATAAACAATATTTATATTTTGTAACAGTCACCACAATCGTTGCGGTTAAGCAATGCCAAGGGAATGGTGACCCCGAGCAATCAGCGTGTGGAACGTCCCCCGGTAGCCATCAGTACTAATGTATTTATATTATATTTAAATAAATTAATAACCCCTAATGGCCTCTGTAGCCGAAAAGGGGTTTTTTATAAAATAAAAATTATATTTTGTTAACATGGCAATCATTTCTCCTATCTTTCCTATGAAGTACAAGAGTAAAGTGTGCTTCAAAAGATTTCAAGGGCAAAATGAGAATATACATTTTAAAGATAATCTAAAAAATAATTGATTTATGAATTTTAATCAAAATCGTTGAAGGGAATTTTGAGAAAATCGAAAAAAATGAAAAAGTATATCAGTAAAGTACTAGTACTCTTTGGTCGATTTTGTTTAAAAGCTTCGTGCCAAGTCCCAGAGAGGTGCCTAACTTAAATATAAAATTTCAACCTCGTAGCTTATTTCCATTATGCTCAAAAATGTCCACACAACCAAGGGCGGATACAATGGGGGGAGGTAAAGAGGGTAATACCCCTCCCCCCCCGAGACTTGAGAAAAAAATTGTATTTTTAATATAAAATTTTAAAAACTAATACTTAAAAATTTTATTTGTATATATATTCTGGTAAACAACTACAGAATACACCTTTAAATTACCGATAATAAGTAAAAATTATGTGCTGTGCGACCAGTCACACCAGAAACTCCTCTGGATCCGCCACTGCACACAAGTAAATTCGAATGTATTCTCACTGCTACACTGACACACGCCTATGTATGAGAGAGGAGATGAGGCATCCCCATTGAGTGACAGTTTGATAGTTTGCCTCTGCCCCCTCCTTGCCCCTCTCCTTTGCTTTGCCCTGAGTAAATAAACCATCTCTCAATGCAGATGCAGCATCAGGAGCAGCAAGCAGCTCGGCTATACTTAGTTGCAAAAGATTCTCTCTCTCTCTCTTCATTCCATTAATAAATCTAATTTATGATCCATTCGAGATGATGAAGACTCCCTCCTACTCTCTCCACTCATTACAAGAATATTAAACGATTTTAATCTATGTAAAAAAAAATTTGAGGTGTAGTAAGTAGAAATTGGATAAAATTTTACTTTATCTTATCTAAATAGGTTATGTTAATATAGAGAGAGAAAGTATTGGGTTTATGTCAAAAATTCGATGTCGAGATTTTGATGGAAATACACGTTTTAAGCCGGCCATTCATGATCGCTCCATCCATCCAAATGGAGCGATGTCACTCTAAAAACTGACAGTGAGTGGGGAAAAACAAATCGGTGACGTGGAGTGATAGGATGAGTTTGTAATCCAATCAGTCCAAATTCCAGTTCCGTCAAGCCATCCGTCCATCATTCCAATTGATCGTGAATGGGGAAATTCACGTGGGGCGACATCAAGCATTCGCGACCACTTGATCGTCAGTGTTAAAAACGTAAATCTGTATCCATATTAATGCAAAATAGGATAAGAAAAACACACACACTCGATGAGACACGTACTGGACGTGGAGTGACCGTGAATGGGGGTGATTTTTTGGATATAATCCAAATGGGTGACATCCATTTGGAGAGATCGTGAATGGCCGGCTTTAAGTTCCAAAATGGTCTGACTATGAACAAAATATCTCAAGAACTAAAAGGGTTATAAAGTTGAAATTTTATATTCAAGTTAGTTAGGCACCTCCCTATCACGTGACACGAGGCTTTTAATCAAAGAAGGTCAAAAAGTACTAATGTACTTTTTCAGTTTTTTTTTAGATTTTTTCAAAATTTGCTCTAAAGATTTTGATTAAAATTCTTAAATCAATTATTTTTTAGATTCTCTTGAAAATGTATATTCTTATTTTGCTCTCAATATTGTTTGAACTCTTGTACTCTTTGAACTCTGTGCACTCTTGTACAGTGAGCGCCAGAATTATGTCCCCACCTGATAGCGAGAGTCTTAAGAATATGGCATAGTATATGGTTTAAGGTAAAATCTATATATATAATAGCGGTGTGTCCGTCTGTCTGTCTGTCCGTCCGTCCGTCTGTCCGTCTGTCCGTCTGTCCGTCTGTCACGCTCTGTTTGACCAACTTCCTGTTGGAATTTTGAAACGAAATTTTGCAGTCTTATAGAGGACGTTATGGAGAGTCCCGGAAAAATACTCGGGTCCCGAAATTCTTATAACTTTTTGAGTTATTAATTCTTAAAGTTACGATTTCTCCCATAGGAAATGTACAGAGAAATATTTTTGTATTCTTTTCATTTGTGTATTCCATGAATGTAAAGAAATCCTCAAGCAGGCACTGGACTGGAATACTTAGTTGTTAGTAATAATAATTTTAATTTCATAATTAAGAAAGGCGAGGGTCCGCCGCAGGCGGGCCCGAGCCAGTTGGAGGGGTCCAGGGGGCGTAGCCCCCCTGTCTAGAAGCCACGCAGTTTCTCATTAAGAAAGGCGAGGGTCCGCCGCAGGCGGTCCCGAGCCAGTTGGAGGGGGTCCAGGGGGGCGTAGCCCCCTGTCTAGACGCCACGCAGTTTCTCATTAAGAAAGGCGAGGGTCCGCCGCAGGCGGGCCCGAGCCAGCTGGCGGGGGTCCAGGGGGGCGTAGCCCCCTGGCTAGACGCGAAGCCCGCCGAAGGCGGGCGGCGCGGCTAGTAATTTTAAATTTGAAAAGGTAAAATAAAATCATCTGTACTAGATGTTATGTTTTACCTTTTCGGTCATTAAAATTATTTCACTATACACCATATACTTAAGGGTCTAGCTATCAGGTGGGGACTTAATTGTGGCACTCACTGTACTTCATAGGAAAGATAGCTGCGATGCCAACAGAATATTTTTTCTATGTTTATAAATTCCATAGGCCCTCGGGCAGAAACTAAATATATGTTGACAAAAAAAATCTGGTGTGACAAGCACAGAACAGCTGATGTGCGACCAGTCACACCAGATTTCTTTTGTTAATCCATTAACTTAGACTAGTCAGTAAAATTAAAATTAATCATTCCGCTAATTGACTTTTAGTCTGTCTCTCTGTCTTTTCAATAGATTTAAAATAATTTATTCGAAATTCCAAATAGGCTAATCATTCGTTTTCCAAAGAATATATTAATTTGAGTCCTTTTCAAGTGAGAGAGAGAGAGAGAGAGAGAGAGACGTTAATTCATCTTTTGGGTGCTATTATTCTACTCTCTCTCTCTCTCTATAAGCAATTTAACGGTCTGTTAGTTTTGAAGCGCTGGTAAATTCGCTTCCCAAAGAGAGAGAGAGGGTGGATGGATGGATGGATAATCACATATTATCTAACGGGTATATAATGAAGTCGAAGCCTAAGGCTTTTTCCCATTACCCGAGTGCTCTACAACCAACACCAACAAAATAAAAGAATCATAGGCCACAGAATAGAGAAAGGGGGAGAGGGGGGGGGGGGGGGGCAAAGATACCAAGCGTAAGTAAAGATTTGTCAATAAATATGAATAAACGTATTACAGTAGAATTCCGATAATTCATATGGCAACGGAACCGAGAGTTTGAGTTTGGTACGATTTATCGGGAATACCAATTTTCGGGAGTGCAAAATTAAAAAAAAAATTGTCTCTAATTTAGAGATTCATAATAAAGAATCAAGATGTCAAGGAGTTTTTTTTTTTTTTTTTTTTTTTTTAAAAAAAACATTCACACTTTTTTTCTCATTCACACACACATTCATACAGTCTTTTCGGCAACTTAGGCCATTTAAGACTTTGACGATAACCGTTGTAGAGAATATATCAATTGTGGGGTCAGGCATTTCTATTTAAGCCATCTGGTATCCAAATGGATTAAATAAAATCATCGGACTGCCTGGGTCCGAACCCGCGACGTTTGGTATAGGAGGTAGGCACGCTACTTACTACGCCAAACCCGGGGGCATGTCAAGGAGTTAGAGGACAGAATTAAATACATTTATAAGGAAGATGATTTTACTTTTTTTTATAAACAGTTCATTTCATTTCATTTCTTCTTATAAGAGAAAGAAATAGATGCTACTACATTTTATAACGATATTTCTGTCATCCCATTGAATAAATGGTTAATTTGATTTTGTCCAAAATGAGTCAAGTGGCCTAAGAGAAGCTAGGGAAGGAAAAGGCAGCTCGAAAAGTCGATTTTGTAATCGACTTGATATTTTTCCGATTCTCAGAATCTCAGAATCACTTCTGAAAGTCAATTTTCGACTTTCAAGTTGACTTTTTAGTATTTAAACATTTTATTAAATACAACACACACAAATATTGTTTTCAATATTTTTATAAAAGAATATTCTATCCAAAATTTGCACGTGAACAATGAAATATGAAAGTTGAGTATCAAAAAAAAAAATATTAAAATTGAGGAATTAAGAATGCCACATGTCATAATCCAATCCAATCCTTCCTAAATGGTGTGACTGGCGCACAGCACACGACTTTCTCTTACCTTCGGTAATAAAAAGTTGTGTTCAGTGCTTATCCCACCAGATTTTTCGTGTCGAGGTATATTTAGTTTTCGCCGAATTCAAGATGTAAAATTTATAAACATGAGAAAATATTTATATTTTGTTACCATGGCAACCATTTCTTCTATCTCTCATATGAAGTACGAAAGTAAAGTGGTCTTCAGAAGATTTCAATCACAAAATGAGAATATACATTTTAAAGAGCATCTAAAAAATAATTAATTAGGATCAGAAAGATGTATGGCAGCCAGCAAGTGATAAAAAAAACTATTTGATCATCGTCGACGTTTCGGGATCACGTCGATCCCATCTTCAGGACGATAAACTGTTATTGTTGCTTAGATAGATGCAATTTTGGTTCATACAAATATAAATACTTATATTTGCATATACCATTAGATGTATATGAGAATTGCCGTAGGCGCATGGGCTATATTTTTAATTTGTGGCAAATGGGCCCGAAACGACAGCACTGGCCACTTGCTGGCTGCCATTCATCTTCCTGATCCTAATAATTGCCACGCAGCCATCGAAATTCTTCAAAATAATTAATTTATGAATTTTAATTAAAGACAGAGACACACACAGACAGTCAGACCATGTCGTAATTTATTGTTTAATTGTGTACAGTTTGTATACTCGTAGTTACATTTAGAAATATTTTATTTTAACAATACCTAATATAGAATTTTATAAAAATCAGAGCCCTTGGAGGAGGGAAAATTCCCCCCTATTCCCCCCCCCCCCCCAACCGATGCCACTGCTCCTCATTTCCTTTCAGTAAAAAGATTACGGATGAACGAGAAAAACGTTTTTCTCCTTCCCTCTCTCTTGAAAACAGTGCGAATTAACGAGCTTTTAAAGCTGCAAATACGAATTATAAGACATTTTACTTTTTTTTTTTTAACTTTGCCCAAAAACCGTAGGTTGGGCAGGTAAAGTTGATGTAATCGTAAAAAAAAAAAATATATATATAAATTGAACTCAAGCTGCCAAAATGCGTTTTGAGGTCCCCTGAATCCATTTAAGTTGTTTTTGAAATGATGTCTGTGATTTTTGATTGATTTTTTTCGTCCACGAAAACTCAAAAACTACACATAACACACCAACCAACACGCTTTCTAAGATCGGTTAGTGAAGATATGTGGCATTCAGGAAGGATGTTGGATTATGATATGTGGCATTCTTAATTCTTCAATTTTAATATTTTTTTTTTTTGATACTCAACTTTCATATTTTATTTTAATGTTCACGTGCAAATTTTGGATAGAATATTCTTTTATAAAAATATTGAAAACAATATTTGTGTGTGTTGTATTTAATAAAATGTTTAAACACTAAAAAGTCAACTTGAAAGTCGAAAATTGACTTTCAGAAGTGATTCTGAGATTCTAAGAATCGAAAAATATAAAGTCGATTATAAAATCGACTTTTCGAGCGCCTTTTCCATCCCTAGCTTCTCTTAGACCACTTGACTCATTTTGGACAAAATCAAATTAACCATTTATTCAATGGGATGACAGAAATATCGTTATAAAATGTAGTAGCACCCATTTCTTTCTCTTATAAGAAGAAATGAAATGAAATGAACTGTTATTAAAAAAAGTAAAATCATCTTCCTTTTAAATGTATTTAATTCTGTCCTCTAACTCCTTGACATCTTGATTCTTTATTATGAATCTCTAAATTAGAGACAATTTTTTTCTCGAATGTAATTTTAAACTAAAAAGAATAAAACGAACAAATATACAAAGAGAAGAGAGAGAGAGAGAGAGGGAAAGGAAAAGGCAGGCAGGCAGGCGTTGGTGGGTTGTTTACATTACTGCACAAGTGTTAGGAGAGAGGTGAGTAATTTGACCCAGGGTTAATTCTGATGATGTCTTCTCTCTCTCTTTTCTTTCAGTTTCTTTATCGTTTCGGTTTATTTGTGTTCCCGCCTCAGAGGAGGAAGAGGAGGATTTTATTGCCTGTCAGAAGATAGAAAGAAAAAAACATAGAGGGGAGGATTTCACTAAAACACCCTCTTCATACTAAAAAATATTCTTTTTCCATGGGCGTAACTACGGGAGTCCCGGGGAGGCTGACCCCCCCCCCTCCTCGCCTCAAGAAAAACTGAGATTATATGGCGCCTTCCAGGCCCCCGGAGGATGGCTGGTCCCATGGCCGCCATCGAAATTTCCTAGTTACGCCATTCTCTCTCGTCACTGATTTCGATTAGAGAATGGCCGCATTAAGGACAAATTCGATTTAATGATAAATTTTATTCATTGGTTCCAGAGATGGGCAGAATCGCGATCCTTTTGGATTAAAATTCGAACCGATCCAGGATTTTCGGGTCTGGATCGAAATTCTTTTTAAAGAGGATCTTGGATCTGGATCAAAATCATTTGGCTCCCTGGATATAGGATACGATCGCTAATCCTTTTTAAAGGTTATGCAATCCTGGACTTTTTGAGATCCTTTTCGGAAGAATTTCTAATTCATTAAATTTTTTTTTTTTTAATGCTTAGTGTCCAGGCATTTTTTTTTTAAGCCATTTGGTATAGAAATGACTTAAATAAAATCATCGGACTATCTGGGATCCGAACTCCCGATCTTTGGTATAGATGGTCAACACGCTAGCAACTACACCAAGCTCGAGGGCCAGCCAACATTTTAAATGCAAGTTTGGAATTAAGTTGCTATGAGAAACTAAATATATCTCGACACAAAAATCTGGTGTGACCGTGCACGGTGCACAACTTTCTCTTTCCGAAGAGTAAGAAAAATTTGTGTCCTGTAAGCCAGTCACACCAGATTTTATATCTTGTATTCTAATATATCGGCGGAACCTAAATATATCTCAACACAAAAAATCTGGTGGGACAGCACGGTGCACAACTCTCTTTCCGAAGAGTAAGAAAAATTTGTGAGCTGTAAGTGAGTCACACCAGATTTTATATCTTGTATTCTAATATATCGGCGGGAACCTTCTGATTTTAAATCATGGTTGAAAGTAACTCTCTAAATAAATGAGCGTCTTTAATTTTCACTTGCAAATTTTTTTTTTTTTTTTTATTACAAAACACAAACGTTTACAAACAGGAAAACACTACATAATAAAGGGTTTGTTGTTTATAATCGTCAAGTGGCCAGCTAATGTCGATGGCCGCCTTTACTTTTACTTTTTTTTGTTTAATTCGTTATACTTTCTCTCTCTCTGGAGTGGCTGTTGAACCAAACAACAAATCGAATTGGAACATTGGAAATCCTCTTGAAGGAGGTTGCTATATTTATCTCATAATACGTAGTGCTTGTATATACATTTGAAAGATGGATGGACAGAGAGAGAGAGAGAGAGAGAGACAATAAGGCCATTTATTCGTTTCACAATATCTAATATTTTGAATAATCAAGTGTGAAAGTGTAAACTTTTATTTTATTATTTTATTTTTTTTATAAGACAAGAGTTCTCAGTATTTTTATACCGAAATATTTACAAATAAAGTGTTTTAGAGAGTGATGCAAAATTAGCATCCAGAAATTCTTTCTACCCCACCATGTATAAAAATATTAGTTAAAATATCAATCAGAGAGAGCAGTTATGTCACCAGTTCTAGGCACCTAAGGCCTGAGGGATGGGCATGAACCATTCCTAGAATGATCCTCTCCAGGGGCCTTGAACCCGGAGAGTGATAAGGGTGAGCACAATAGATCTATAAAGGTCGCAGTGCAGAGAGGCCCCAGAACATGAAATCATCTACATCTACAAGTGCGAGAAGAGAGTTTTAAAAAAGGCTTAATGAATGGTAAAGTAGGACTCTGACTTTAGTTACTCAAGAATCGATCTTTTAGTGAAA